>JZKD02S2212392.1:206751-231566 GCA_000966675.3 Picea glauca
TTTACAAGGCAATTTTTTCTTCGGGGGCTTCACCCCCGAACCCCCACTGGGGGCTCGCTTGCCCCTAGACCCCCCAGCCAAGGGGATATCCTCCCTAGACCCCGCAGAGGGGGTACCCCCCCTCTGCACTCCCCCACGTGGAAGAGTGTACATACTTCTGGGGTGTAAATAATTCATGGGGTATAAACACGGCTGAAAGAAAGGACCTCTGAATCAGGAAGATAATCAGGCTCCACAACCAACAATCTCCCACTTGGAGACTGATCTCAACAACTCCACCGTTGTTGTATATGATGGACTTTGAACCTTCTTGGACCTGGAAAATTTCTCATCTTCATCTTCATTCTTGAAGACCAACTGAAAATGAGCAGGAACTCAGTTTCTCCCTGGTTACTCCCTTTGTTAACATGTTTGCCGGATTCTGGCTAGTGTGTATCTTTTCCAGCTTCAATTGTCCATCTTCCAAGGCGGATCGTATGAAGTGGTACCTCAAATGTATGAAGTGGTACCTCTGATAGAGAAAATATTACATTTTCTCTCCTTAAGGTCATCCCCCATGTCAAATATTAGTGGGAGAATTTATGTGAGCGAAAGGAAATAGAGGGATCCGCATTATTTGCAGTTTCACCCACTTGGGGTTCCTTCATGGTTTCTTTTAAGGAACAATACTACCCTATTGGAAGTTATGACAAATTTTATACAAGATGGACCACATTGTATTAGGAAAGAAAAAAAATAGTTCCAGACTTCACTAATATCTTCCATACCTTGCGCACCAAGATGGGTACAAAATATTCTGAGCGACACATGGTGCTCAAGTACCATGAAGATCTGCATAGATACATCTAGAAAGAAATGGAATTTCTGGACATCTCATCCTTGGGTGTGGCCTATTGATATGTTGTCAAAATTGAACAAAATCTTAAACAAATGATGTGGTAGTTTGGGTCTGGGAACCCCTCATAGCAGAAGTAGAGCAAGGCCAACCCCAACCCACAGAAAAAAGGGAAAATAAAATATGGATAGCCTCAAGACAACCATTCAAAGTCACAAAAAAAGAAGGACAATGGAAAGATGAAGAAAGACACCAAGAAGTGGTGGGAATTTCATTAGATCCCCTGCCATAACACTACTTATTGTCGCTTAAAGAAACCATTGGAGGTGGAGGTGAAATCCTATGAATCAGATGCGGGTTCTGACTCAGATTCAAAACCAAAAAAGGGGAGATAGATTATTGATGCAGAACCCAGTGCCACTGTTACTACCACCAAGATCTAGGCCGATAAACCTAGTGAGCCATAGGAAGGAAACCATATCTTCCATTCATAGATGTGGGTGAAGGGTACTCCATTGCACTTCATCATTGATAGTGGTATCCATAAGAATCTCATCTCAATGAATATCCTCAAGCATTTGGCCATGCTAACAATGTCGTACCCGCATCCATACACCATAGGTTGGATTTGCCAAGGAAGTGATCTTCGTGTCAACCAACAATCCTGCATATCCTACAACATCTAGCCCTTCAAATATGATGTATTGTGTGATGTTGCTCCCCTTGAAGTTTTTGAAGTTATTTTGGGCCAACCTTATTTATGGAAACACCATGATGTATATGAGTCTAGGCCTCACATTGTTATTATTACTTTGAACATGAAATTCTACAGGATACCATTTTAGTCCCACCTACTTCCATTTACTTGATCTTTTCCAATAAATGAAGGAAGGTCATCCCTCAAACCGATAAGTTTATCTTCTTCGTGATTGGTTCTCAAGATGAGCGAAAGGTTGCAGGCACATCCATGGCCTCCATGGCCAATCTCTCCACATAGAAAAAGAAAGTGGATAAGGTCATGGAACAATACAAAGAAATATTCTCCTCACCCACTCAGGTACCTCTACACTATCAGGTCAAGTATTGAATCGATCTGACCCCCAGTGCACCGCTACCCAATGGGTCAGTGTATCACCGCTCTCTATTATAAAATGAGGAGATAAATCATCAGATCCAATAACTTCTATAAAATGGGCACATCCAACCTAGCTTATGACCATGTGGAATCCCAACCATGCTTGTGCAGAATAAATATAGGACTTGGTCACTCTGCATTGATTATCGAGCCCTAAATAAAATCATAGTCACAAACCGACACTCGATTCCCCAAACTAACGATCTTCTTGATCTACTCAAGGGGGGAGATTACTTTAGTAGGATTGATATGAAGTATTTCTACCATCATATCCTAGTAGATAAAAAATATCTATGGAAAACTGCCTTCAAGTCCAAAGAAGGTCTTTTCGAATGGTTGGTCATGCCATTTGGTTTGATGAATGCCCCAACAAATTTTATGAGGATAATGGAAAGTATCTTGTGGCATTTCACAAATTCATTTTTGGTGGTGTATCTAGATGACATACTCATCTACAACAAAACTTGGGAGGAATACTTGTAGCATATTCAACAGGTTCTACACACTCTGTGACAACACAAGCCTTACACAAATTTGGAAAAATAATCCTTTGGCATGGATAGGGTCCAATACCTAGGCTACATTGTTGATGAGCATAGGCTACATGTTGATCCTACCAAGATCCAGGTCATTCGTGACTGTCCAGTCCCAACCACACTCATTGAGCTTCGAAGATTTTTAGGCCTTGTCAATTTCTATCGCAGGTTCATGTTCATATTCTCCCATATTGCATGGAACCTTAGGCAAGTAACCGAGGGTGGTGGTAAGGAAAATTACATATGGGGCATGTCACAATCACAGACATTCGATTATTTGAAGCAACTCCTATGCTCAACCCCATTTCTCACATTACTCGACCTGCAATAGCCCTTTAAGATCGAGACAAATGCTTCATACTATGTTATGGGCGCAGTTCTCACTCAACACAAACACCCAGATGATGTACATAAGTACCATACTAATGGAAAATAAATGCAATGCATTGTGAAAAACTTTCTCTGATGGAAGAATTACATTCTTGGGAAGGAGGTATTCATCCACACTGATCATAAGTTGTTGCAATTCATGGAAAAATAAGGAAAAATGCAGAATGACCACCATCAGAAGTGGTCCACCTACTTGCAGCAGTTCCATCTCAACATCAAGTATAAGAAGGGAAGCACCAATCATTTCATTGATTTCCTCATATTCCCTCAAATTGAGGCACTCACCACGGTGCTAAATTCCTGCAGCCACGAGACCTCCGGGTGGCCCCAACTCTATGAGAGAGATCCTGACTTCTTTGCCACCTACCGGATGTTGGGCGCAAAAATAACTATCATTGATTTCCATATTTATGATGTGCTTCTGTGCCATGGGATATCTCTTCATTCCATCAAGCGAGCAAGAAAATCTGTTTCGAGAATCCCACTACATTCGGGTGGTAGGACACTTTGGTGTAAAAAAGACAGTGGAAGTACTGCAAAAACATTTCTATTGGCAAAAACTTTGACACGATGTCACCAAGTATATTAGGTCATGCACAAACTGTGCCATTTTCAAACCAACCATTAAGAAAAAAGGAATGTACATCCCTCTGGATAATCCTAAAAGGCCCTATGAATCCATATCGATGGACCACATGTAGGGACTTTTGTCAACCAAGCAGGTAAATTACTGTGTTTTTGTGGTGGTTGATCATTTTTCTAAAATGACAATTATGGTCACCTACAAGAAGAGAATCACAACAAAGTCCACTGAAAATATCTTCTTCGATTGAGTATGCTACATTTTGGGATACCACAAACCATCGTCTTATATCGAGACATCTAGTTCCTGAGCACATTCTAGTCGATCCTTTGGTCACTACTAGACACCAAGCTCACCAAATCCACTTCCTTCCAGCCCCAGATGGATGGTCAAACCGAGGTCATCAACAAAATGATTGTGCGTATCTTGTCCATGTAAAATTCCAAGTATCCCTGAACATGGGATGAGGGTCTTCCTTATGTTCAACACAACTACAATAGAGCATTACATAACTCAATTGGCCACAACCCATTTCAGGTGGGGTTGGGATTTCAATAATTGGGTTATGTTGTTCCAGAGTTTATACTTAAGGCTTTAAAGTATAAAGTCTAGGCATCTGAAAATAAAGAGGGATTTAAAATATATAAAGAGAAAAATAATTCTTTAGGAAAGAAACTATGGTTGATTTTTGAGTTGAAATTGTCTAGCTTCAAAACGTTCCTGGATGTTTATGTCCTATTCAATGACTTCCCATGAACATTCAAGTTCAACTCGAGTGGTGGCGGTTTCTAAGATAGTATTAAACAACGTTAAAGCAATGTTAGTCTGATCTGTGAGCCTGGGTTCAATGTTGGGTTGTCTTGCAATAGGTACAGTGATGGAGGAAAGGAAGGTTTAAAGATCTGTTGATTTTAGATTTGTTGTTTCTATTTTAGATTATATGAGAAAAATTCCCAGCTTGAATTAATAGTATAACAATTTTAAAGGTCGTTTCCCGTATCTAAGTTAAATTGAAAATATTGCATGAAATGAAAGAAAACATAAAGTCGTTGAACAATGTGAGGAATCAACCAGGGATGAATCTCACTTTGCAATAGAAGAAGAAGATAGACAAGAAAACTTTAATGAAGCATAAGATATGGTAATCTAAGTAATTTACGGGTCTCGTGTCTGCTAATAACAAACACAGAGGAAAATCTGTAAATAATCAGATGACTAAAATAACAAATAACCACAGTAGATGTTGTACTAAGTTGTCTTTAATCATTCATCAAATATATAAAAGAAATGATGTTGAATATCAAGTAAAAGAGGAAAACATAACTCAGGCTTGACGGATTATGGAATCTTCGATTTGCATTTGTATTAATTCTTGCAAAGGAAACATTTCTCTGCTACAATCGGCCAAGGAAAAAGCCTTGCTCTAATTCTTTTGAAATTATATTTACACAAAGGTTCTCAACCCTAGACAGTTGGAACTCTCCTTATTCCTAGATATTTAACGGTTACAAAAATAAATATTTGAGCCGTTCCACTCGTTTCTTTTCCATCTTCTTACATACACCGATATAATGGGCAACATGTATTGTTTCATCATTTATTTGAATTTCTTTCTTCTCTTGGCTCAAAACACTCGAAAAACCTCCTTATAAACTGTGCTAATCTTTGCGAAGGCTCCAACAAACCTTTCATTTCAAGCAGATACAACTTCTTCTGAATTTTTGATAACCTATCCTTGATCCTTTTATCCTCAAATTTTACTGATTATAACTGTAAGTTTGGCTTCACCAACCATTTGTCCATTTGTGAAACATAGACCGGTATTAGCTATGAAATTTCAACTTGAGCTTCATGTAAGATTTCTTTTAGGTTCAGTTGATGTCTTATAAAATTGATCTGTCCAAGTAGTCCACGACAGTTGCTCTTTCCAATGTCTAGCAATTTTTTATCTAAAAAATCGAAAGTCTCTTCACATTCTTCCTTTATCTCTTTGGCCATTTTCCTACTTTCATATATATTGGCCTCCCATACCTTCATCATGATATCACCTCTGATTTGTTCAACGACAGTTAATTTAGGAGTTACTAGTACCTCCTCTTTAGCTGAAAATACGATTGCCTTTTGGAAAGAGGCCCGGGCTACTGTAGCCTCTTTCTCTTTGAAAACAATGTTCTCCAATGATTGACTTACATCCCAAAAATGGTTTTTAATGATATCTACTTTCAAAAATAGGATTTTTTGTTCTTCTTCTATCTTTTGGTGCACTTCCAATTCCTGGGCTTGGAATATCATTATATTTACCACCTAGCTTTCAGTAGAACTCAATTTATCTTGCAACTGATTTACTAATTACTCTTGCTTGATGAATTTCCCTTGACTGGCTTGCATCTTCTTATACATCTCATCTAAACTAGACTTGAGTAGTTGAATCTCCTGTTTGTCAGCGTCTTTGGCTTGTTCCAGTCCTTTATTTATCTCATCTCTAATATTTTTCTCTGTTTTTTTTATTTGGCTTTGCAATTGGGATATCATTTGATTCCTTTGCTTAAGCCTTGATTTCAAGTTATCAACTAAAAAAAAATTGGCCATTGCAAAAGATCCTAAAGAGCCTTCTACCTCTATAGAAAAATCTGCGTCTTCTAGATTTTGTCCATCAACAAGTACCCTGTGCTTTTTTACCATTGTACCTTCTTTTGGGTGCATTTCTTGTTTCACTACAACTTTCCTCTTCCTACTGAAAAAGAAGTCCGAGGAAGGCATTTATTCAATAGAGTTGAGGTAAGCTCTCTTATATACATAACTTCAATATGGGGAGTCCCAAAGGTTGGTTGTAAAGGAGTCAATGTTGTAATAGGGCTGCCTAAATATGTGAGTTGTATTCCTTCGACTATTTTGGGAATATCGGCAGGAATAGTTGACGATGAAGGAGGAATAATTTGATTTAGTTTTAAATGCATCTTGGATTTAGAATTTGTTTTAGACACTAGATGTTCTGTCTTCGAAGTTTCTGATATTTGTGAAGGCACTTTAGAATTCTTTGGGTTTTTATTTGTAGTCCTTTTATCCAAAAACTTTAGTTCAAAACCTAGAGGTATAATTTCTTGTTCTGAAGGAGGGTTTGTCGATTCTCCCTGAATTATCTTGGGAAACCCAGCTCGTATGTGATTCTGGAAAGAAAGAAAGTTGGTCTGTAGGTCAGGTGGTAACGCCCAGACTCTGTCTAATATCTCCTCATAGCCTTTGGCTCCTTTAAATATGTCGTCACAGGGGGAGTCTTCATGCTCATACATTTTCATATTGTAATGAGCTAGATGATTTCCCACAATTTGATATGGATCATTCCTTCTGAGTTCAACATCTACCAGTGTAATGTCTTCAAGTTTTGTAACTTTTACCTTGGAATGGCCAAAATTTAGAAGAGAAAACCTCCCAATCTGTACAGGAAAAACTGGCCAGAATTTCTTTTGGACCTCTTTTAACTCTTTGCCAATGCTTCCTATTTGATAAGCTACTTCTTTGCACACCAGTCTGTTAGGGAGAAATTTTGGGAGAGCATGAGGGGGAATTGAACATCTGAAGACTCTAACATAAGATAAATTCTCTTCGATAAACCAATCTACAACTGTCTTGAGGTTTCCCATGATTTGCTTCGAAATTCGAGGGGGTGGGTATCCATACAATATTTGGTGTACAAGAATCACTACATAGTGACAAATTTTGTAAAATAAATCTTTTTCCTTTTCTTCCCATAGTTGAGAGTGATAGAAATGGATGGGTTCTACAAAGGTCGGATTCCAGTTCCAATTCATCAATGGGAAAGGGGTCATATAGAAGATAGAGTCCATGACATATGCTTCCATATAAAAAGATGTTGGTTGGCCTTATGACTTTTCCATTTGGTACTCAACAATCTCCTTGGTTAGGTTATCTGATAGAATCTTACCCCAGTTGAAAGTGTAACCCTCGGCTACCTCGTGTATAATTGGCACCCATTCCATGGGGAAATGGGTAGGGATTTTCCTCCCAAATAGTCTACATAACATCATTTTTATATAAACTATATATTCATTTAGCGATGTTGTGGCATAAACGCCATGGGTATCAACTCTACATTTTGCTGGAATTTCCACCATCCTTTGATTATATTCGGATAGGTTTGGTGAAATTCTGTACATTCCTTTCGTTGAGACTCTTCTATGAATTCGACATTATAAATATACTTAGAAACAAAGGATATCTTGTACATTACTTGAATGTGTTTTGGATTGAAAGAGTCGATGACGACCTTTTGATGATTCACGATGCTCCTGGTCTGTACATCGGTGTTCATCATAGCCTAGTTTATCATGTCATTGTATGGCATGAGCTTCAGCCGTGTAGCTATTTTATGGAGCTTGGCCTCTGCTATATATCTGAGTTTATTTTCATTCTTATCAGTCCTTTCATTTCCAAAATCATCTAGGAAATTCCTAACCTCATGCTCCAAGATTTCAAAAATCTGCATCCAAGACTTGACTAAATCTACAGCATGTGGTGTGGTATCAGATAGAACATTCGAGTTCGGATTTGAGGTTTTGGCGTCATCACTCTTTTTCTGCGTTTTCCTGGGTGCCATGATACCTGTGATAAAAATAGAGTAGCTATTACAGAAAAGAAGGTGCATGTTTTCTCAGATACAACTTGCTAATTTGCTGAAAGTGAGAAAGAAATTTGAATTAGAAACCTTTATTCGCCTTCATCCTGCCTTAATTAGACTATGCTTCTATGGGCAATAAATTTATTCTCCTTAATGAGGAGAGTATAACTGGAGATACACGTCTTATACTATAAGATATTTCCATTAAGTCATAATAAATGCTTCCCAATATCAATGATTTAATACCGAGAGTTTGGATGGAAAATCATTGAAGAATCCCGAAACGTGAGAGTGCGAAAAAACAATTTACATCATTAATTTTTGTTTAAATGTTAAAATAATCATGTTTAAGAGTTTAATACTTTTTTGGACCTCATACTTCGAGATTTTTTGGACATGATGAATAATAATTCTCTAGTTCCTAGACATGCGACTGGTTATTGATATATTAAGTATGTTTAAACTTTTAATTAATCACGTTTTAAACAGGATTTCATGACTTACACATCGGGATTCTGAGCTGTTGTTTGAGGTGAGATTTCCGAAAACAAAATTACGATAAGCTTTGAATTACCATTTAACGTTATTAATCATTATTATTAACTTGATTTAATTCCTTTAAATTAATCTTTCGCGACTTTACGTATCAGGGATTCGATAGCATTCGACGTAAGAAATCCTCAATCGCTAAATCGTGATGGGATTTATTAACTACTAAGCATGTTTTAACTCAAAATAAGATGTGATTAGACCATAAGATTTCAGGGTTTAGGGTATCGTGACCTCGACGTTTGCAACGTGTGTAAACTTTCGAATCACGAAATCGCGATGAGGATTATTAACATTAAACCTTCTTAATTTTTAATAAACGTGGCTTATCTTTTAACAGTTTCGTGAATTCGAGAATTAGGGATTTGAGGGGGCTCAACGTTGACCCTTTGTATTTAGTGAAATGCTGACTCCCAAAATTTCAAAGTAAGTCTTCATTAAAATTGATTTGTTGATAAAAAGGCCGCTCCATAATAAAATTTTAGATAAAAGAAACTTCCTTTTAGTCTCAAGTTTAGAAAATATACATGTTTCAACAGGTCCCATGGATGTTCCACTACCCATTGTGGCCAGCAAGGAAAAATCATCCCATGCTCAAACTGAAGATGAAAAGGATACTAGGTTCATGGAGTGGATCCAACACATCCGCCAACAAGTTTAGGATATTTTACAGAAGTCTCATGCCAAGTACAAACAACGCCATGATCAACATCAGGTGCCACAGATGTTTTAGGTGGGAGATAATGTTTGGTTGCATGTTCAAAAGGAATTCCTTACGTGGCCCAATCAAAATATTCATCCACTCTGCTATGGACCTTAAAACATCACCAAGGTTGTGGGTAATAATGTTTTTGAGCTCAACATTCCCCCCTTCCTTGGCATGCATCCAATATTTAATGTGGACCTCCTTCGGCCATATTTTCCACCATTATTGGACACCTAGAGATAAAAAAACAATTGACACCAACAAAGCTCAACCTTGAGTGCATGTAACAAGTATCCACTAAACATATTGTGAAAAAACAGGTCAAGGGAACTCGCCAGTAGAGGATCCATATTTATTAGGTTGTCAAAGTAGGGCAACTCCTACACCAAGGAAAGTGGCTCACATAGGGCCAAATTCATAAGATATTTCCTCATCTTATGGGGGAAATCAACACAATGGATATCATTTCTTCCTAAGGGGGGAGGATTGATCCAGATGGATATCGATGTCCACCCACATACTCCATCTGGCTCATCTTGGAAGTTTCTCAATTTGATAGTTTTGTTCCTAGTTTTCGGGTCCTTAACTTTTGGGGCCGTTTTGAGGCCCTGCACAATGTTTTTAGGGATTTCCATAGTCAAACTATTATCAAATTCATATTTTTGTGGAATAATGTGTATTCCTTGGATAAACCTTTCCAATGGGCTATTGTGTGCCTAAAACAAAGATCGTATGAAAAAGTTACGACCCCGAGAAGTTGATGTACCAACTTACCCCAATGGGGCCCACATGAATTTTGGTGTCTCATTTCCTAGGGTTATGTTTTTTGATGTCTAGGGTTTTGGAATTCATTTCTATTGTAAAACGGATTTCAAAGCCTCATTGTACTCATCTTCTTTCTAATGAGCATAGTCGTCACATCTCTTTTTAGAGATAAGTTACTAGCATTCCACCAAGCTTGTTTCAATCTGCATTTTACAGTTTTAGCATAATTCTTATTTAATATAAGTCAAGTTTTATTGTATATATGTTATTATTCATGGTGTCTCTGTTTTAATATTATAAATCTATGTTTCATCTTGTTCCACTCATAAATACAGATCAGTGGTATCAGAGCAGTCTGCTCCTTGTCATTTTTAGTGCATGTCCCTGATGAGGTCAAGGTATAGAGAATTGGGTCTCAAGATTGTTTCTATTGAGGAAAAATTATCTCTCATGCCCAAGAAACATTCCATGGAAGGATAAAATGATGATGAGGGGACAAGAGATCCTTTCAAAATGTTACTCAAGGAGGTCTTAGAGAAATAGAGGAATGAGATGATGGACAACCTTGCAAAAATCCTTCGACGGTTGTCAACATGTGACGCATCTACCTCAAGTGGAGGAGCCATCCCATTCAAGGTATAGATAAATTTTTTATTCCTATATTTGAAGGTCAGATAGATGCAAATGTCGTAGATAAATTGTTAAACCTTCTAGCCATTTTTTTTTCTATCCACAACTTTTTCGATAGAGAAAATATTACATTTGTGCTCCTCAAGACCATCCCCCATGTCAAAGATTGGTGGTAGAATTTATGTGATTAAAAGGAAATAGAGGGATCCAAATTATTTTCAATTGAACCCACTTGGGTTTTCTTCAGGGATGCTATTAAGGAACAATACTACCCTATTGGAAGTTATGATGACTTGTATACAACATGGACCACACTCGGGAAGGAAAGAAACCAAATAGTGCCAAAGTTCATCAATATCATCCATACCTTGCAAACCAATATAGGTATCAAATATTCTGAGTGACATATGGTTCTCAAGTACCACGATGGTTTTCATAGATACATCCAAAAAAAAATGGAGTTTGTGAACATCTTGTCCTTGGGCACGACCTATCAATATTCTATCAAAATAGAGCAGAAGATTAAACAAAAGACGCGATAGTTTGGGTCTAGGAACCCCTCGCAACAAAAGTAGGGAAAAAGTATCCCAAACCTACAGAACAAAGGGAAAATAAAATATTCATAGCCTCAAGAGAACCATTCTAAGTTGCAAAAAAATAAGGACAATGAAAAGATGAAGAAAGACACCGAGAAGTGGTGCAACTTCCATAAGAGCCTATGGCGTAACACTGGTAATTTCCACTCAAATCAATCATTGATGGTGAAGGTGAAAGCCTCTGAATAAAATGTAGGTTCCGACTCAGAGTCAAACCCAGAAAATGAGAGATGTATTATTGACATGGAACCCAGTGCCACCATTTCTACCACTAAGATCCATCCCAATGAACCTGATGATCCAGAGGAAGGAGAGCGTCTCTTCCATTCATAGATGTGGGTGAAGGGTTCTTCACTGCACTTCATCATTGATAGCGATATCCAGAAGAACCTCATCTAAGTGGAGGTCTTCAAGTGGCTGGCACTGCCAACAACACCACACCTGTAGCCATACACCATAATTTGGCTCCTCCAAGGAAGTGATCTTCGGGTCAACCAACAATGTCGCATGTCCTACAACATTAATCCCTTGAAAGATGAGGTATTGTGTGATGTCACTCCCCTTGAAATTTGTGAATTTATTTTTGACCAACCTTATTTATGGAAATGTCATGTTATATATGAGTCTAGGCCTCGCAGTGTTATTATTACTTTGAATAGGAAATTGTACATGATACCTAAGGTAGTGGCACTTACTACCATTTCCTCAATCCATGTCAAGCAATGCAAGAAGGCCATATATCATACCGGGAAGATTGACTTCTTCGTGATTCTATATCAAAGTGAGAAAAAGGTTGCAGCCACATCCATGGCCTCCACAACCAATCTCTCCATGTAGAAGAATAAAGTGGATAAGCTCGTCGAAGAATACAAATAAATATTCTCCTTACCCACTAGGGTACCTCTACACTGTCAGGTCAAGCATTCAATCAATCTAACCCTCGACACACCACTACCCAATGGGCCAGTTTATCGCCACTCTTTGTTATAAAAGGAGGAGATAAAGCGTCTAATCCAAGAAATTCTTCAAAAGGGGCACACATGACCCATATCATAACCATGTCGAAGCCTAATCGTGCTTGTGCAGAAGAAAGACAGGACCTGGAAACTCTACATCAATTACCAAGCCCTACATAAAATCACAGTTAGGAATCAATACCTGATTCCCTGAATCAAAGATCCACTTGAACAACTCAATGGGAATAAGTATTTTAGTAATATTGATCTGAATTCTGGCTACCATCAGGTCCCAATAGAGAAAACAGATGTATAGAAAATTTCCTTCAATTCCAAAGAAGGTATTTTTGAATGGTTTGTCATGCCCTTTGGTTTGACAAATGCCCCAACAACTTTCATGAATATGATGGATGATATCTTATGACCTTTCACTAATTATTTTGTGGTGGTGTATTTGGATGACATCCTCATTTATAACAAGACTTGGGAGGAACACTTGTAGCTTATTCAACAGGTTCTACACACTCTACGACAACACACACTATATGCAAATTTGGAAAAATGCTCATTCAAAATGGAAAGGGTCCAATATATAGGCTACATTGTTGATGAGCATGGGGTGCATGTTGATCCTACCAAATCTAGGCCATTCATGACTGTCCAACCCCAACCACAATCATTGAGCTTCATATCTTTTTAGGCCTTTCCAATTTCTATCACAGGTTCCTGTTCATATTTTGCCATATTGCATAGGCCCTCAACCAAGTAACTAGTGGTGGTGGGAAGGAAAAGTTTGTTTGGGGCCTATCGAAACAAAAAACGTTTGATGATTTGAAGCAACTCTGGTGCTCAACACTAGTGCTCTGATTACCTGAACTACAACATCCCTTTGAGATCGAGACATATTCTTCATAATATTTTGTGGGCACAGTTCTCATTCAACACAGACACCCCATGGCCTATCATAGTGAGACACTATTAGATGTTGTCAATAAGTACCCTACTTGTGAAAAATAAATGTACTCCATTGTGTAATCATGTATCCAATGGAGTAATTACATTCTTGGGAAGGATACAATCACCCACATCGATCATAATCTATTGCAATTCATGCAGACACAGAGAAAATTGGAAAATGACCTACATCATAAGTGGTCCACCTACTTGCAGAAGCTTCATCTCAACATAAAGTATAATACAATAAGAACCAATCACCTCGTTGATTTCCTCAACTGCTCTCTAGTTGCAGCACTCACCACGATGCTAAATTCCTATGGCCACGAGACCTCTGGGTGGCCCCAATTCTATGAGAGATATCCTCACTTCTCTGCCACCTATCGGATGTTGGGCGCAAACATAAATGTCACTAATTTCCATCTTCAAGAGGGGTTTCTATGCCATTTGGGCCATCTCTACATTCCATCAAGTGAGCAAGCAAAGATGATTTTGGAATCCAACTACAATGGGTTGGTATGACACTTCAACATCGAAAAGACAGTGGAAGTACTGCAACAAAATTTCTATTCGTTGAAACTTCGTCGGGATATCAGAAAGTATATTAGGTCCTGCAAAACCTGAACCATTTCCAAACCATCCATTAAGAAACAAGGAATGTACACCCCTCTTCCTACTCTTGAAAGGTCCTGGGAATCCATATCAATCGACTACATGTCGGGCCTTCCATTAACTAAGTAGGGAAATTATTTATTTTTTGTGGTGGTTGATCATTTTTCTAAAATGGAGATTTTTGTCACTTGCAAGAAGAGCATAACAATAGAGGCCAATACCAAGATCTTCTTCGAATGAGTATGGTTATATTTTAGGATACCAAAAACCATCATCTCAGATCAGTATATACAGTTCCTCAACATATTCTGATCAAGCCTCTGGTCACTGATGGACACCAAGCTCACCAAATCCACTGCCTTCCACCCCCAGACGAATGGTCAAACCAAGGTCATCAAATGGATGATTTTGCATATCGTGCGCATGTACAATTCCAATAATCCCCACACATGGGATGAGATTCTTCCCTATGTTTAATGCAACTACAATAGAGAACTACATAGCTCAACTAGCCACATCCCCTTTCAAGTGGGATTTCAACCATTCGGTCCCATGGATGTTGGACTACCCCTTGCAGACACCTAGGAAGATTCGTCCCATGATCAAACTAAATTCAACAAATCTAATAATTTCATTGAGTGGATCTATAACATTTGCCAATATATTCAAGATGTTTTACAAAAGTCCAATTCCAAGTACAAGCAACTCCGTGATCAACACTGGGTGCCATGCAAGTTTCAGGTGGGAGATAAAGTTTGGTTGCACTTGTAGAAGGAATGCCTTACAGGGCCCCATTGTAAGCTTCATCCACTAAGCTATGGACCTTACACCATCACCAAGGTTGTGGGTGATAATTATTTTTATCTCAACATTCCCCTGTTGTTTGGCTTGCATCGAGTATTTAATTTGGACCTCCTTCGACCATATTTTCCACCATTATTGGACACCTCAGAGATAGAAGAACAATTGACACAAACATAGATCAACCCTGAATCCATGGAACATGAATCCATTGATCATATCATGGACACACAGGTCAAGGGAACTCACCAGCAAAAGATCTAACTTTATTGGGTTGTCCTACACCAAGGCAAGTGGCTCACCCGAGGCCAAATGCAGTAGAACTTTCCTCATCTGATGGGGGAACTCAATGTGATGGAGACCATTTCTTCTTGAGGGGGAAATATTTATCCATATGGGTATCAATGGCCACCCACATAATCCAACTGGCTCATCTTGGTAGTTTCTCAGTTTGGTAGTTTTTATCCCAGTTTTCGGGTCTTGAACTTTTGGGGCTGTTTTGAGGCCCTAAACAACATTTTTAGGGATCTCCACAATCAAACAGTAAATTAAGTTAGAGTTTGACCACATAATGTGTATTCATCAAATATACCTTTCCAACAGGATATCATGCACCTAAAAAAAAAATCATATGCAAAGGTTATGACCCTAGGTAGTTGATGTACCAACTTACCCTAATGGGGACCACGTGACTTTTGGTGCTTCATATCCTAGGGTTAGGTTTTCGGATGTATAGGGTTTTGGAATTCATGTTTATTGTAAAAATTCTTTCAAAGACTCATTTTACTCATCTTCTTATGAATGAGCGTAGCCATCACATCTATTCTTAGAGATAATATGCCACCATTCCAACAATCTTGTTTCAGTCTGCATTTTATAGTTTCAACATCATTCTTATTTAATATAAGTCAAGTTTTACTGTAGCTCTATTCTTATTCACTCTGTCTCTGTGTTAACATTATAAATATGTGTTTCATTTCATTCCTCTCATAAATCTGGATCATTTGATCTTATATATATATATATATTAAATAAAACATAAATACTTACTTTAAATAATCGATTATTATAAAATCCTTGGTTAATAGAACATATTGACCTATTAATGTTGCATCACCTCACATTGTGAATTGATTTGCAAGGATATATTACAAAAAATAAATAGAACATAAATACCTCTTACAAGTCGTCTAGAGAGCTCCCCCGCTGAGCCAAGTCACTCCATGTGGGAGGACTTTTGTTTCCTTGAGGACGTTCTTTGGACAGAGCTAGGGAAAAATTTCATTAGGATGAATCTGGGAGGCAGGATGACTTTGGAGTTGGGTAGTCCATGTGATGGGGATGAGTCTTTCGATGAGGACATGAGATAGACTTGGTCATTATAGTATGAGGAGGAATCAATTTAGTAATGAGCCAAGTCAAGTGACTGGAAAAACCTGTATCTTGTGTATGAGCCAAGTGATCCCTTCTTGTATCAATGCATTGCATTGTAGACTACCATAACATATCGTATAATATTCAAAATTGTATGGATGTTAGGCACATATATCACTTCCCAACCATACTTGTGTCTCTTTCTCAAGTGTATGTATGTTTCATGTTCTTGGTTCACATATCTCGCTAAGTATAGAACTGTTAACTATATATGTTAAAAATCACAAGTGTATTGTAATGAAGTGAATAGTTGGGCTGGCTCCTTGGTGGAAAGGAGTTAATTTTTTAGGCTTGACTCTCCGAGTATCTCAAGGCGTAGTTATGGGTAGACCTTGAGTGAAAGAGGTGTAATACGGTCAAAGTACTCACAGTATGGTCTAACCACTCAGTTGGAAATGTCGTGGTGCCACATGAACCCCAGGGGTCAGGTGACTTGGGAGTGCCAAGACGTGTTGGATCCTCATGCATTATGTGGGGGTAGATGACTTGTATCCATGTTATAGATAGCCATTTTCTTTATTATTTGATATCGTATATCCCCGTATACAACCAAATAGTCAATTTTGACCTTTTAAATGACCATGGGCTTGACTCTGATCACAGACCTGTAATCCTAACTCTAAATGTTATCATGCACAAAACCCCATTGAAGAGAACTCTAATGACCAAATGCCCTTTAAAAAAAAAAATGATCTCTTCTAAAAGGACCTAAACACTAATTTAAAGATTATATCATATAATAACAATATTGAATATATTTATAATAATTTTACAACAACCATCTCTACTTCTATAAACAATTCTCCATCGAAGTGTTATGTAAAAGGAAAAATAAAATTTCCAACCCTTGGTATGATAATGAGCATAAAATTACCATAAATACATTAGGGATGCCTCTAATAAGTCTTTGAAATCTTAGAATATTAATAGATACAAAGCTCTAATTAAAATTAAAAAAAGGTAATACATGGATAGAAATCAAGAGAAGATTTTCCACGTATCCAAGATAGATAAAAATAAATTTTGGAGGAAAAATTTGACTTGTAAAATTAAATAAATGGATACGATTCCACTGACGGATTGGGATTCCTACCTGAAAAAACTTTACGAATCCCCTAATGTTCGAGAAAACATTCCAAAAATTTCTACTAACGATGGATTTTTTCTATAGAAGACATAAAGTTTGGGGTTAAACAAGTCATAAACGGGAAATGTAAGGACATCGAAGGCTACCAAGATGAAATACTAAAAATTGGAGGGCCTATCCTCATCCCTCACATAAAGAAGCTCTTTAATTTAGTATTCAAGCAGGGATTCCCTAAACCCTATACTCAAAGCCTCATTGTACCTATTTTTAAAAGCGGGGATAAAATAAATCCCTCCAATTATAGGACCATTATGATTACTCCCATTTTATCCAAGCCATATGGAAGTGTTTTGGAAAATAAGATAAGAATATGGATAGAAATAAATGGAGAAAGGGATAAATGATAGGTCATTTTTAGAGGCTATCATTAAATTGTGGACCACCTTGTCCTACTTAGGATCATTGCAAAGTAGTTTTTCTACAATAAAACCAATCTACTTTCTTGTTTCATTGACTTTTGGAAAGATTTTGAAATTATGCTTAGGAGTAACATTTGGAATAGGTTAGAAGCACTCAAATTTTCGTCTGAGTTGAGACCTATTCTGGTATGGTTGTATGAGACCATTATTTATAAATTTAGGAGCAATGAGGGATGGTAAAAATAAATGAACTAGCATGTTGGAATCAAGTAAGGTTGTCCTCTATCCCCTACTCTATTTGGCATATACGTTGTCAAGTTAGAATATGGTTTGGAATCCGCAGGTTGTGTTGGATCGACTCTTTCTAGCATGGTCATCATCCTTCTCCTATATGTAATTAATATTTTTATTATGACAAGAAATCCCTATGACTCTAGAAAGAATCTAAGAATCCTCAAGGACTTCTAATCTACTACAAGGATGACAGTGAACATTGACAAAATGAAGGTTATGATAATTAAATGAAAAAAGATCATTTGTGATAGTTTCATGTATGACAATAGAATTGATAAAAGGATAAATGGAGGATGGAAAGCTTAGTATAGGATTGAAAATAAATGTAAATTAGTAGATATTTGGCTATTGGATAAGAAAAATATCCTATTTGAGACTCTTATCACTATTGTTATATTATATCGATGTGAAGTTTGGGGAAGTAGTATCTCTCAAGAATATTGGAGAAAGATACAACAGATAAAAAAAAATATTATCACTTATAATCTCAAAATTAAAGGAAATATACCATATCCTATCCTCCTCATAGAAGTGAACCTTTCTCCCATTGAGAGGACATCTATGGTTAGGTACTTAATGTGCAATAACAAGAGAAACGATATTGATGACACACGAACCCCATAAATTTCTTCAGAATAAATCCAAAATCACCAACGTATTTAGAGGGGATGGAACAATGATGCCAAGTCTTGGATAAATCATTGGGGAATGAAGGAATAATTTATTTTCTAGAATATCGATGATATTAAAAATATCATTAAAGATACATTTAAGGAGATTCTTTGGTGTGATAAAGTATTAGAGGATAAAAGAAAAATAAGATACTATAAGGAGGTCGGTAACCTTAATATTGAAGATAAAAAGTATATATATTTTTTATCCTAGCATAAAGAAGAGAATCAATATTTACAAAGGGCGAGTGCATGAAGTTGGCGGACTAAAAAGTGGCAAGGGGGTCAGTAGGAACACGCTCTTGCAGGAATGTGTGCATGTTCCTAGGAATGCGTACATGTTCATGATATTATAGGTTTGGGAAATCCATAACCTCCACTCAACGTGCCACATAGGCATGTACACAGGAACACATGATTGTTCATAAGAATTTGTGCACGTTCTTAAGAACGTGTGCATGTTCCTAAGAACGTGTGTGCGTTCCTCTGTCTTACCCCTTTTTAATGGAAAATGAGCACAATTTGTGCCCATTTTCATACATCTCACCTTGATTTCTTCCCTTCATTGAGAAAATAAAGAGAATGGTCAAAGACAAGATCTTTCCACCATGTCCTGGTCAATCTAGGTATGCTTGATTTCTCTTCTTGTCCTTCCTCTAGGAATTTTTACTTTTATTCAATTAATTTACTATATTCTAAGTGAATCTAACTTATAGAAATTTCTAATCTTCTAGAGAAATATCATCTAGAAGATTTAGATGGAGTCACCTATTACATTGCCTAACATTTCCCATTTAAAAACAACTATAGAGAATTTACAAGAAATATGATTATTTTATTGTTTTTTTTTTAATTCCTTAAAATACACATTGAAGTTCTTTGTAATTTTCTATTTTAATGTAAAAATATCGACCTAATTATATGTTATGTCTTATTAAATCGTAGCAAATATTATAAAATGGAACCAGGAGACAATGAAAACCATACACAAGTAGACCAAGGAGAGGAAAACCCCAATGCACCACAACCACCAAACATAAACACACATATTAATGAGGGGTTGGACACATTGAGATCATGTATGCATGAATTAAGGGGCACAAGGGAACCTAGCCAGTTGTCCTTGGCCACTTCATTGGATTCCATTGTATCGTCCATTGCAATTTCCTAATGGAAATTAACTACTATTTTTGAATATAGAGCTAGGATGTTCATTTTCTATAGGAATGGACTTGATATCTAAACCAAGTTGATGTCTCTTTTTATGGATCCTTAATCTATAAAACAACCACCTATCAACAAGAAATGCATCTACCTACAGTTTCTTGAAAACTAGATGGATAGGTGGTTTAGGGTCTTTGATAAACCTCTCTGCAATAATAGGGAGGTTCCTTTATATTTTTTGACAAAATTATGAGAAAAAAATATTTTAGGTCACCATGTGAACTACTTCGACATTGGTCATTTCCAAGGGGTGGGTCAAGGGTCTGCATGGGACTGAGAGAATGATAGGAATGATCCCATGTTAGGTCTCAATCCCCCCAAAATAATTCCTAACCCTCCTTCCAAACATCCTCCCATTGCAGAGGGCTTGTAGCAAGCACAAGTAGCTCTATCAACCTTGACTTGAAGTCTAGTGGAACATGGTATTTTTGTTGCACTATTTCAGCAGGAGGTTCCTGCTGGTGAAATGTATAGAGGGGTTGGACCCTCAACCCCTAGAGAAGAGTGTAGAGAGGAGAGGGCATATGGAAAGATAAATCATTCATGTGAGCCTCACAGATGATCAAGTTGCAGGAAGACTTGTTATGGGCCTATGGAAGCCAGTGGAAACCAGAGATTTTTGGAGGAGGCTAGTATCCTAACCATATCTATGTTATTAATTGTTATATATTTATATAGTATCATTTGTAGTTATTTTGATATTTTATTGTATGATGTTTTGTAGTTGCTATGCATGTATGATGCAACTATTGTTGTGGATGCCAGTTGTTGTTGTATGATCTTAACCATATAGATGCATCAATGTCTGTCTCCATCATTGATGTAGCAGTAGAAGCATGCTTCTCATTCAGTGTACTGCATACATAGGTATGTGTCTCATTTGATAAATTCACATAGTGATTTCTTTATCTTCCGGTATCTTGAAATTTACAATTTTCTTGTGTTTCTATAGGTTGTGGGACCAGATGGTTTTGAGAAATATCCACTCGGGATGGACAATTAACCTACTCACAAGTATCATGTGTTGAGTTAAATATCATTTAAATCTCAAATATTTTGTATTTATGTTTTTGAATTTTTCTATTTGGTACTAATAACAATATTAATAATATGTATGCAGACTGCTTATATTTTTTCCAGTTATAGTACTAGTCCAATCCTTGGACACCCGGCCACATATTTTGGGTTACCTTTTTCTAGGCCAGGTGTTATTTCATCACTTCTACAACCAGTGGGGGCTCATCACTGCTCACCCCCACCATCTTTCTTATTCCATGCATCCTTAGTGGATTCACCTGTATTCCACCCATCCACACCACCTATTTCATTACATACATCCACAATGGATGCACATGTATGCCACCCACCCCCACCACCATTTCCAACTACACAATCAATCGAGGCTACCACAACATATGTTTCCTCGGAGTAGGTTTTACATTTTAGTTCTCCACCTTCCAACGACTCTCCATCGATGCCTGAGATATTCAAGATGAGATAATGTGTTGATGACAATTTTTATGTATCATGAATGGAATTGATTTTATGCATATTTGTTTAAATTTAATGATTTTATCCTTGTAATTGACTCAAGGTGGAATCATTGAGATATTAAGTTCGCAGAGGAGGATAACACCCTCATGATTTTCATGACCATCTGTGATGAGTTGTCTTATGTTGAATTACAAAGTATCATTTTGTAAGTCTTTTAATTCTATGTGGAAAAAAAATTATAACAATGTTTTTTTCTTTCTGCAGTCTCCACAACAATGAAGCATGCCCAGTCACAACTCCACTCGAGGTGATTATTCAAGAAAGAGAATAAATATTTATTTTTGGGATGCTCCTGAGGGTGGAGAGGGTGGAAGACCAATACATTTTTTGTGAATCTCACTGTTTCTGCATTTTATGTTGATGAATGTATGAATTTCAAAGTGTTTTCATTTCCACTCTTTTCTGTTGTATATGAAATTGCAAGAAATAATATAATCTAAAAGTATTTAAAGAAATCTATTCTCAAAAGAGAACATTTAGAAACTGTTAATAGAAACAACTTTATATCTTTGTTCTTCTAAGAACTAATTCCACATAAAAATACCGCTACAAGGATATTCCTAGGAAACATAGATCTACATTGTTTTATAAAGGGAGAAACCTACATGAACATGAACAAAAAAATTCATGAGTTGAAATCAAATAACACTTTGGAATTATGGATGGCTTTGGGATAATGAAGACATGATGATGAGATGAAACGTCAAACTCAAAATCTCCTATAACATTCAATTTAAGATCTCTTAGTGTGATAAGTTGAATATTATTTTCCAATAGTTGGAAGGATAAACTCATACATAGAAAGATAGAAGGATCATTTAATCCATCAATTTAGATTTTTATGATTTTTACATTCAAATAGATTACATTTAATTAATAGAAACTACAATTACCTTTACAATATTCAATAAATCCACTTATTATAGGAGATGTTTGTTGAAGACTATACAAATATTTTTTAGGTTCTAGCAACTATTTCACAAAATTTGGATAGATTTATGAAATTTTGATGAAATGAAATACTTTTTTGTCAATTTGGTTGAGTAGTCAAATAGGTTTAGAGTGTATTATTGCACTAATCAGTGTAACAATTTATTTAATTTGAATAATTTTTTTTTTTAAGTGTTAAGGAATTCTGTGTAAGTAAAAATAATTTGTTTTTTTTAAAGTGATTATAAATACTTGTATTAATCATTGATGAATATATTATGGTGGAAAATATTGCTAAGTGCTAAATCAATACACAATTAATGGTTCTCAAGGACCTAAATTTGACGAAAGATTGAAGTTCCATGATAGTTAAGACTCTAGGAACCAATAATAAGAATAATGTAGGATAACATAATCACAATAGAAATAAGAGGGTTGAATCCTCACATTACTCTATCCAAAATGAAGCATGGTTCATTATAGTGACAATCACAACATGTTACAATAGTTTCTTAATACAAAATAAACACATCAAATATAAGTGCACAATAAATTCTAACATCAAATGAAAATACAACTCAAATTCTCCATTAATATTACCAAAAGATTCTACAATGTGTTAGCACCATAAGCCACCTCTGGATTGTGGCAGAGGTAAGCCCAATACCCATCAGTTTTATGTCACAATGAATAAATTTAAGGGTGGTATAATGGACGTAGTCTCAAGATTATAGCGCTTTAACTCAGAAAACTGGGCTGGCAGGCATAAGCAGGTGAGGTCTTGATCTAACTCAGTCAATAGGTTGTAGTAAAGGGTGAGTAGGGTGAATAACTGGTGAGGAAATGCAGAGGTTTGCTATGGACATCGGGTCTTCCAACAGCCTAAGGAAAATAAGCTTCGAATATAAGATCTTCTTGAACCCAAAACTTCAAGAAACTGAAAATGTCATAACAATATTGCAATCAAGGATACATTACAATACAATCACAACAACTAGACTGGATCAACCATGCCCAAGTTTTCAATATAAAAAGAAAAGAGAAGATAAGAAAGTTGATTTTCATTAAGCCAAAAGTCTCAAATGGCCACACATAACTAGAGAACTGTTAAAATAATGTAACTGCGAAGAGCATTCTTATTATTATTTTATTATTGGATTAAATCCCCATTACAGATTAATCATGTCATTATTATTATTATTTTTATTTGATTAATCCCCATTGAGGATTAATAATGTCGGTAATTGTATAAGAACCAAATCCCCTTTTGCGGATTGGTCATCGGACAATTACAATGGACAGAATAAGAAGTCGGCCCCAACAGTTATAATGGAAGACCCATAATTAATTAAAGGTGGGTTTACCCACCCAGAGTGAGAGGTCAGCCTTGCCAGTTGTGACCTTTCACACATGCTAGTCTGATATAAATAAGAGGCTAGCACCTCACTTCAAACACACAACTCACTTGCTCATTCTCTTATGAGGCAAGCTGCAATTACCAATTGGAGAGAGGGAGAAGAGTGGCACATCTCTTGGGGAGGAATTTTTGTATTGGTTTGAGTTATCTCTTGAAAATTGTATAAGCTATTTATGATAAGGAAGTTTTTGCTGGGTTTTCTTCCCCTGGAGGGTTTCCGAGGATAAATGTTGTGTCTCTTGTGAATGTGTATTTCTCAGTGATCTTGTTCTTATGATGCTATTATCTATTGAAATGAAAAGAACTATAATAATGGCATAAACATTAACATGGTATCAGAGCAAACCTGAAGGAAGCATATTTCACAAGAGGAAAAACATCACTTTTACCGTACCCAAAAATTAGGGTTTTTCAAAAGTGAATATTTTCAGCTCACTAACCACCTAGAAAGTTGTGCCCTCCCCCAAGGATCATTTTGGCACTTAGAGCACACCTTTTCAGTGGCTATATCTCTCGGAAAGTGAAACCCTAGTTTTACAAAGTACCAGAAAACCAGAAAACTAGTGTACCAGAAGTACCAGAGTACTAGAAGAACCAGAAAACTAGAAGCACCAGTCCAAAAATCTGCAGATCAAGTTTGAGGGGGTAAAAGATGGATTTTCAAAATTTTGACTGCACCAGCTAACTCGTCTCAGCCCAGCGCATCTATCCCCTGGATCAGAAATTCAAAATTCAAAGTTTGAAAAATTAGGGTTTCCTCATAAAACCCTAAGTTGCAGTCTCAGAACTAGTTGTAGTTGCAGTGCCAGTTGCAGTTGCATCCATAGAACTAGCTGCAATCACTCTTGAAGTTTTTGTTTATGATTATCGTTGCTACCAGATGGAGCCACTACCTTCAAATGCTATCCGAGGTATGTACTCACATATGGTTAATGATTAAACCCTAAAGAGTATTTGTAGGAGAAGGAATCTTTTTCCATAGATCTAGAAGGATCTCAAGATCCAACACATTCAGAGGAATGATGCAACCCAGGTGTGATTATTCTAATATGCATCTATTTGTTATGAAATTATCTTAATTAGTGTTGCATGTTGAAGCTA
>JZKD02S2212392.1:231616-256479 GCA_000966675.3 Picea glauca
CACTCACTCTTGAGGACAAGGCTCCAGGTTTGATTAATCAAGATTCAAAGGTACACATGACAAGCTAATGACTTTAGTTGAGATAGAAATCGTCGTAAAGTATTATACTTGATAAAATGTGAGAATACTTTGTCTGATATGACTAACACCTCCTCTAGGAGAAACCTCATGTGTTAGTTCTAGGTTATCATGGAAGAATGCTTGGTCACAACACTATGAAAGTGTTGACCTCATTTCGTATTGTATTCCTTACCTTTAATCTTTACTTCAGATAAATTATAAGTGATAGCTCTAAAGGAGCTATTGTGATGATTGTTCATGCTATTGCTTTATATTATCAAGAAGGATATTATTCTTGCTTGTTGTTTTGTTTACCTTGCTCCAGGTCACATGAGGAAACTATAATGAAGGTTGCAGAAGGCAACGTGCTAAAGGAGAGATCATAAATGAAGCAATCATCAGTGGAAAAGAAGAAGGTGGGTCACTCAAAAGCTGCCATGACCCATGCTATTGAAGAATCCATGTGAACTCTAGAAGATTAGCTCACATCAATCACAAGGCGCTACCATACATATGCAAAGTTGTCACAATTTTACCATAACTCAAATTTGATCATGAAGGCATATGCAATGGATGTGCACAAGGGAAGAACATCAAGAAATTTTTTCCGAAGAGGGACAACAAGACAGAAGGAGTCTCAGAACTCATCCATTCAGATGTGTGTGGCCCAATGCCATCATCCTCCATTAATGGGTTAGATAATGGAGGAGAATATACCTCAAAAGAGTTCATGAATATATGCAAAGATGTTGGGATCAAGATCCCCAACAAAACAGTGTAGTTGAAAGGAAGAACAGAACGATTATGGAAGCTATGAAGACCATGATTCACGATCAAGATATTCCTATGTGCTTATGAGTAGAAGTAGCTATGGAAACTATTTATGTGCAGAAAAGACTATCCCATAGTGCACTTGGGCTCAAGACACGAGAAGATATGTTCACCGGAAAGAAGCTAGAGGTAAGCCATCTCAAAATATTTAGTTGTCCAGTGTTTATTCGTATACCAAAAGAGAAAAGAAACAAGTTGGAACCCTTTAGGAAAGAAGGGGATATTTGTTGGATACTGTGAGGTATCCAAGGCCTTCAGAATCTACATACCTGGTCACCACCATATTGAGATAAGTAGGGATGTGACCTTTGATGAAGAAGTTTCACTTAAGAAATCAAGAAGGTGTCAGCTTGAAGAAGTATATGAAGAGGAACCTGTAAATCCCAAGATTACAGAATCAATGAGGGAGGTTCCCAGAGCTACAAAACTAGTGAGGGAAGTTGTAACTTCCCTTGATGAGGAACTTCTAGAAGACCATGATATAGTAGAAGTTCAAGAACCTCCTCAAATGACCTTCTCCCATAAAAGAAATCTTTCTTGGGCAAGAGAGATTATTCAAGATGGAGAGAAGTATGGTGTTCTAGAAGGAACCACAAGACAGGTGAAGAGACCAAAGCCATTTTCCAGTTACACGGCTTTGATGTGCAATATACTTGATGAAGAACCCACATGCTTTGAAGAGGCCATCCAGAAGAAGGAATGTGAAGATGCCATGACAGAGGAATGCTAATCCATAATAAAGAATGATGTATGGGAAATAGTTCCCAGACCAAAAAGTAAGGATGTGGTATCATTAAAATGGCTCTTCAAAATAAAACATGCTGCTGATGGAAGTATTGAGAAATATAAAGCAAGATTTGTCATTTGTGGCTTTTCCTAGAAGGAAGGTATCAACTATGAAGAGACATTCGCTCCTATGGCCAGATACACTTCGATCAGAATCATTATAGCCCTTGCTACTAAGATGAAATGGATGCTGCACTAGATGGATGTGAAGATAGCTTTCCTGAATGGTGTTATCGAAGAGGAAGTGTATATAGAGAAACCCCAAGGATTTTAGGTTGAAGACAGGAAGTCTCATGTCTGTCAATTGAAGAAAGCCTTATATAGATTGAAGCAAGCTCCTATAGCTTGGTATGGCCGTATAGATAGTTTCTTGACAATCTTGGGCTTTACCTAGAGTAAAGCAGACTCAAATCTCTACTTCAAAATTATGGATAATGAACCAGTAATACTATTACTGTATGTGGATGAATTATTCTTAACTGGAGAAGAAAATCTCATCGTTGAATGTAAACAGAGACTTGCCCCAGAATTTGAAATGAAATACCTTGGTCTAATGCATTACTTCTTAGGCCTTGATGTATGGCAGAGTCCAGAGAGAATCTTCCTTAACCAACGAAAGTACACGATCGAAATATTAAAGATATTCGACATGCTAGAATGCAAGTCCATGAATACTCCCATGGAAGTGAATCTAAAGCTGTTGGTCGATACTTTGTCAGATTTGATAGATGCCACTCTGTACATAAAGATTATTGGATCGCTGATGTACCTAACAAACACTAGACCAAACATCTATTTTTCAGTGAACACCTTGAGTCAGTTTCTGGTAGAGCCCAGACGTGTTCACCTGGTGGTTGAAAAACATGTGATGAGGTACCTTAAAGGTACAGTGGATTATGGTCTCAGCTATGTGATGCAGTGAGCCCACAAGACCACCACCTCGTGCTCCTTCTCACAGGATCGATCAATCATTTCATGAGCCGAAGCGGCTCTTCTGATTCCCTCAGTGGAATCTCTATTAAAACCCAATCCACAGGTCCTACTCTTTCTTCATGGTATTTTGTACTCCGACCGCTGCCCTTTCCTCAACAGGGAAAATATACTTTCAGGCTTCAAGGTTTCTTCCTTTTTGATGTTGAGAGTTCCTGTCCTCTCGAACTCCCGAACTTCGATATACTGATGCGCTCCCTTGCTACCTTAGCCTCCCTGGCTATGCCTTTAGTCCACGCGACCTCCTCTTATATGACAACAGTCATATTCCTGATTGAGATTCGGGGTTTTGAAGGTTGAAATTTATCAAACCTCTTGTCCACGAAATCCCCAATATTCCGATTCACGATTTCCCGATTGATGACTCTTCCTTTCGAAAAATTTCCTGATCGCTTCGATCTCAGCCACACGTCCTCTCAAGATGGACGGTCTTGATCGCCTCTCGCAATTTCATGACTTCAAATGTCCTAGAAGTCTTGTCCTCTGGATTCGCAAAACATCGAACTCAGATGCACCGATTTAACTCTTCTATCGGGGCTTTCCCCGATAATTTGGATCTTCGCCACGTGTCCCCAACTGATGGATGACCCTGATCCAGTCTCTCTGTTTCAAATTTTTCGAAGCTCCGATGATAGAAATACTCTGTCAACTCAAACCCCCGGTAACTGATACACCGACGGGTCACTCGATCTCCACTACGTGTCTCCATAAACGGACGACTCAGATCAACTCTCGTTATTCCGAGACTTTTCTCATAGAAATTCCCGATCTCTTGTCTTCGAGACTCCTGATATGTCGATCACTGAAGCCCCGATATCCCGATGCCTATTTTGGGACTTTCACCTCTCTGAGTTTTAGCTCCCGGATCTCCAAAATGGATGATTGCGTGACACACGTCCTCCCATAAACCAACGGCTACGATTCGTTCGTTGTTTCAGGAATTTTAATGTCGAGTGTCTCGACTTCTTGTCCTCAGGACCTTCAATTTCCTGAATGCCGATATCCCAATGCACCAATGCCTTTCGGGACTTTTCTCCTCTCCTTACGAGGGATTAAACCTTGTGCAGTTTCTGGCCGATCCAGTGGCTGATGGGTATCTGAGAGAGATCTGACGACTCACGACCTCCTCTCTTATGTGCGCTCCTCCTATGGCCTGGACGTGAAATCTTCAACGGTCCAGATTTCTTTGGTTGATCCAACGACCGATGCTGCTCCTCCCGAGAATTGGTGCTTTCTTCCTGTACTTGGAAGAATTCCAAGTTTCCCAAAGGCCCCAACCTTTGTCTTCTTTTTTCCGCAAGATCCTTTACTTTGGGTCCTCGCCTGTGCATGTGAAAACGCTAACTCCTCCTGAGATTTAACTTTCGAATCCTTGAAGGATTCTTCAACTCCTACGTCTCTGTAGGGTATTCACATGCACACACACGTGCTATCCACCTGGAGTTCTCTTGTAGCTTCGACCTCCCAGGAAGTCGTCCTTTCTCCCTTAAATGGAGAATGTTTAGATACCCTCCTGGATATCCCTCTACTCAAGATACCTCTTGCTGAGTCTGAAGGGTGTTAAACAACCTTGTGAAGATCCCTTAGTGGATTCTTCCTTCAAATTCTAGAACTCAATGAGTTCTATTTTCCTGTGCCTGCCTACACAATGTCTCAATGCCCACCTAGCAGAGTATATCCTCCCAGAACGTTCAACAATTCTATCCTCTGTGCACTCCTTGCACCAGCTCAATGCCCACTTGGAGCTCTCATGATCCTCAATGATTTTGTTTCTTCTGTCTGAACTCACAGTAGAGTTCTTCTTTAGCACCCTGTGCCTGTGCTCAATGCCCACCTAGCAGAGCTTCACAGAACTCCTCAGAGGTTCCGTTTGCAACTGTATTCCTTATCTACAACCTTGCCTCCAAGGTATTCAACAACCTTGAGGTCTTCCCTTGAGTTGTTGATTTCTGTTCTTGTGCCGCAACACGTCTTTGTCTGAACCCACAAAATTCAGAAGTGCTTTTGTGCACTGGTATTCAGAGACCACAGTACTCTGTCATGCCCTCTTGGAATGAAACCTCAAAGAACCTCTAACCTGGAAATCAAACACACTCCTACAAATGCAAACCTAAAGTATACATCTACATCATGAATTCACAGCATAAACCAGAACACACCAAGGCATCCACATAATATAGAAATACATGCAGGAAAAAATGCTTCCATTTATATTAATAGAAATGCGTCTTTACAAGGGTGTTCCTGAGCACGACCTGCAATAAGGTCTTCGCTCCATCTCTTCTTCTCTCTACACGTAGTCTAACACACACTACCACTCTTCTCCAAGTAACTACTCTAAGAGATACAATTCCTCTTTTACATGAGGAGGCTCTTCAAGCTCTTCCCTCCAATCTACCTACCCTATTCAATTACATTGAATGGGCTGTCTATTCCAGCATATGGATCTAGATCTCAACCTTACAAACATTAAAGGCCTATCTTATCTATAGCCTGTGCAAAGGCACGGCTTCACATCTCAACAACTTAAGCATTTAATTACATTGAATTCATATTTCCAAATGAGGTTGCGCCTTTCTTCAACGTGCGATTTGAATTCGATGACGTGGTTGGCTGACTGACGTGGAGAGATGCTCCTGCATCATACTCCTCAGCTACAAGATTCATGAGATCCTACTCATCATATTCCCATCTCTGATGTTGAAATCCTCCTGGATCCCAAATCATCCTCTGGAGCTGTTCATCTACTCCATTTCCCTGCTGCTGCTACTGCTGCTTCCACGCTGCTACTACTGTTGCTTCCTTCCCTCTGCTCAGCCTCTCCTTGCTGGCAGTTTCTACTGACCTCAACATCAGCCTTCTGATCTCCTTGATCACTACATCCAGCTACTCCAATGGCTGGCCCTTTTCTTGCAGTCTCCTCAACTGCTAAAATTTTTGGCACATGGGCAGCTCATTGTGATCTCCCATGCCTCCTTCTTCATTAGTTTCCAACTTTATCTGTTGGATGTGAATGCTCTGCACTTTCACCCTCTCTTTCAGGGCTTCAATTTGTTCCCATATATCAGCAAAACAAATGTTGTCTACTTCTTCTTCTTCTGCAAACTCCCAGGTTGCAGTCTTTTCAGCTTCCTGGCTGAAAGCGTTGAGCCATTCCTCAGAATGCTCATCATCCTCTTCTACTTTCCTTACTGTCAGCTTCAGTGCTACAACTTCCCCAGCTTCCTGGATAAATATGTTGAGCCATTCCTCAGAATGCTCATCTTCTTCATCTTCTTGGGCAGCTTCATATATCTTCTCCAACCCTTCTGCGACAGTCTCAGCTAGTTGTCCCCCTATTGTTGTTGCATTTGCAACACAAATTTTTGCCTCCCCTCGGGCAAATGGTAGGAATACTTCAATTCCTCCAATCATCAGAAGATTATCCTGATCTTCCTCCTCCTTTGTCAGTTGCACCTACTGATCCAAACTCACCTCTGAGTTTATGAGACTCTCAGATAGTCTCATATGCTCTGTCAGCTCTTCTCGTTGATTCCAACTCATCTTCTCATCCCTACCCACCTAACAATATGGGATGTCTCTATTGCTCTCCTCACAGATTATGAGATCAACTGATCCCATCTTCATCAACACTCCTTGCTGAATTGACCTCACCTCCGAGTCCATGAGACTTTCAGATAGTCTCGAATTCTCATCTCTGCCCTCCTGGTAGTCTATGATATCCCACAGTGAACTCATTTCATTTCCCACCTAGCAATGTGAAATTCCTTGGCTGTCCTCCTGACAGTCTGTGAGATCCTGTAGCGATCTCAACTCATTGCCCACCTGGAAAACTGGAATTTCCTCTCTGCCCTCCTGGTAGTCCTTGAGATCTTCGGCCGATCCCAATTCATTCTCTTCATCATTGAGACCTCTCCCAGTCTCTGGCTCACACATCTGAACCATCTCCTCAGGTCTGTCAAGGTTTTCAACATACCTCAACCATCCTTTTAACAACCTTCGTTGTCTTCTGACCATCAACTCCTTGAATGGCCATTTTGATTTTTCCTTCCTCATGGGCCATTCATACACCCATCTCGGCTTTTCTTTCTGCTGCATCCGCAATGTGATATTTTCTATCTCTCTCTTTATATCAGCAAGCTCTTCATCTATATCTTCTTGGATCCATAGCTCTGAGTTTTTCCTTCTAGCAAATCTATGGCCTTCAATAGCCATGTTGCTGTCCTTGTCTGCTCTCCTAGAAAACCTGCTACTGTCACTCTGCAAACCTGAGTGTTTCCAGCTTCATCCTACAGTCTTCCCGACTGTCTTCTCAACTGATGATTGCCTACCTGCAAACAACCACCACAGAGTCTCCAGTGCTCTGTCTTCTTTTACCTTCTCGCTTCACCCGAAATATACAAGTGAATTTCCCACTCTGATACCACCTGATGTGTGTATCAGAGTGCTTTCCTCCTATGGCTTCCCTTGCCTTCTCCCTCTACTTTAAGTATATAAACATAGTTCTAGCTCTGATACCAAACTGATGCAGTGATCCCACGAGACCACCACCTCGCGCTCCTGCTCACATGATCGATCAATCATTTTCATGAGCCGAAGTGGCTCTTTCGATTCCCTCAGTGGAATCTCTGTTAAAACCTGATCCACAGGTCCTACTCTTTCTTCACGCCCTTCTACACTTCGATCACTGCCCTTTCCTCAACAGGGAAAATATACTTTCATGCTTTGGGGTTTCTTCTTTTTCGCTGTCGAGAGTTCCTGTCCTCTCAAACTCCCGAACTCTAATATACCGATGCGCTCCCTTGCTACCTTAGCCTTCCTATCTATGCCTTTAGTCCACACGACCTCCTCTTATATGACCATAGTCATACTCCTGATCAGGATTCGGTCTTTCGAAGGTTGAAATGTATCAAACCTCTTGTCCACGAAATCCCCGAGATTTCGACTCACGATTTCCCAATTGACAACTCTTCCTTTTGGGAAATTTCCTGATCGCTTCGATCTCGACCGCACATCCTCTCAAGATGGACGGTTCTGATCGCCTCTCGTGATTTCGTGACTTCAAATGTCCTAGAATTCTTGTCCTCTGGATTCGCGAAACACTAAACTCCGATGTGTCGATTTAACTCTTCTATCGAGACTTTCCCCAATAATCTGGATCTTCGCCACGTGTCCCCAACTGATGGACGACCATGATCCAATCTCATTGTTTCAAAGTTTTCGAAGCTCCGATGACAGAAATACTCTGTCAACTCAAACCCCCGGTAACTGATATACCGATGGGTCGCTCGATCTCTGCCACATGTCTCCACAAACGGATGGCTCAGATCAACTCTCGCTATTCCGAGACTTTTCTCATAGAAATTCTCAATCTCTTGTCTTCGAGACTCCCGATATGTCGATGCCTGAAGCCTCGATATCCCGATGCCTATTTTGGGACTTTCACCTCTACGAGTTTCAGTGCCCAGATCTTCGAAATGGATGATCGCATGACACGCGTCATCCCAAAAACCAATGACTGTGATTCTTTCACTATTTCGGGACTTTTAATGTCGAGTGTCCTGACTTCTCATCCCCAGGACCTCCGATTTCCTGAATGCCGATATCCCGATGCACCAATGCCTTTCAGAAATTTTCTCCTCTCCTTACGAGGGCTTAAACCTCATGTAGTTTCTGGCCGATCCAACGGCTGACGGGTATCTGAGAGAGATCCGATGACTCACAATATCCTCTCTTCTATGTGCTCCTCCTACGGCTTGGATGTGAAATCTTCAATGGTCCATATTTCTTCGGCTGATCCAATGGCCGATGCTGCTCCTCCCGAGCGTTGGCACTTTCTTCCTATACTTGGAATAATTCCATGTTTCCCAAAGGCCCCAACCTTTGTATTCTTTTCTCTGTGATCTCCTTACTTTGGGTCTTCGCTTGTGCGTGTAAAAATGCTAACTCCTCCTGAGATTTTCCTTTCAAATCCTTGAAGGATTCTTCAACTCCTACATCTCTGTAGGGTATTCACATGCACACAGAGGCACTATCCACCTGGAGTTATCTTGTAGCTTCAACCTCCCAGGAACTCGTCCTTTCTCCCTTAGATGGAGAATGTTTGGATGCCCTCCTGGCCATCCCTCTACTCAAGCAACCTCTTGCTAAGTCTGCATGGTGTTCAACAACCCTTTGAAGATGCCTCAGTGGATTCTTCCTTCAAATTCCTGAACTCAAAGAGTTCACTTTTCCTGTGCCTACCAATACAATGTCTCAATGCCCACCTAGTAGAGTATCTCTTCCCAAAATGTTCAATAGTTCTGTCCTCTATGTACTCCTTGCACCTGCTCAATGCCCACTTGGCAGAGCTCTCAGGATCCTCAATGATTCTGTTTCTTCTGTCTAAACTCATAGTAGATTTCTTCTTCAGCACCCTGTGCCTGTGCTCAATGCCCTCCTGGCAGAGCTTCACATAAATCCTCAGAGATTCTGTTTGCAATTGTGTTCCTTCTCCACAGCCTTGCCTCCAAGTTATTCAACAACCTTGAGGTATTCCCCTGAGTTGTTGATTTCAGTTCTTGTGCCACAACACGTCTTTGTCTGAACCCGCAGAATTCAGAAGTGCTTCTCTGCACTGGTATTCAGAGACCACAATACTCTTTCATGCCCTCTTGGCATGAAACCTCAAAGAACCTCTAACCTGGAAATCAAACACACTCTTACAAATGCAAACCTAAAGTATACATCTACAACATGAATTCACAGCATAAACCAGAACACACCAAGGCATCCACATAATACAGAAATACATGCAGGAAAAATTGCTTCTATTTATATTAATAGAAATGCCTCTTTACAAGGGTGTTCCTGAGCATGACCTGTAACAAGGTCTCAGCTCCTTCTCCTCTGCTCTCTACATGCATACTAACACACACTACCACTCTTCTCCAACTAACTACTCTAAGAGATACAATTCCTCTTTTACATGAGGAGGCTCTTCGAGATCTTCCCTCCAATCTACCTACCCTATTCAATTACATTGAATGGGTTGTCTAGTCCAGCATCTGGATCTAGATATCAGCCTTACAAACATTAAAGGCCTATCTTATCTATAGCCCGCGCAAAGGCATGGCTTCACAACTCAACAACTTAAGCATTTAATTACATTGAATTCAGATTTCCAAATGAGTCTGCGCGTCTCTTCAACGCGTGATTTGAATTCGCTGACGTGGCTGGCTGGCTGGCTGACTGACGTGGAGAGATGCTCCTGCATCACTATGATGGAGATCATGACTTCACATTGAGTGGATATACTGATGCAGATTGGGTAGGAAGCGTTGCTGACAGAAAAATCAGTTCTTGATGTTGTTTCAGTTTGGGATCAACTATGATCTCATGGCAGAGTAGGAAGAAATCCAGTATTTCTCTCAGCACAATGAAAACATAGTACATTTCCACATGTTATGCTAGCTGTGAAGCTATATGGATTCGAAAGTTGCTGATAGGCCTATTTGATTTGGAGATGAGAGCAACCATGATTCTATGTGACAATCAAAGATGCATTAAAATAACAGAGAATCATGTGTTCCACGATAGGTCGAAGCACATAGTGATCCGCTATCATTTCATTCGTGACATGGTACAGAGAGGAGCCTTGAAGCTCCAATACATTAGCACGAATGAACAGGTTGTTGATGTGTTGAATAAGCCTCTATCTCGTGTAAAGTTTGAACACTTTCGAGATAAGCTTGGTATAGTCTGAAAGGACCCTCCCTGAAAGGGGGAGTATATGTATTCCTTGCTTCTGACCTAGCTGTTAGATGTAAAGCAAGATGAGTCATGCTTCTGACCTCGCTGTTAGATGTAAAGAATGAGTACATGTATTCATTGCTTCTGACCTAGTTGTTAGACGTAAATCAAGATGAGTCATGCTTCTAACCTCGCTGTTAGACATAAAGCATGATGCTGTGTGATCCTTGCTTCTGACCTCGCTGTTAGATGTAAAGCAAGATGAGTCATGCTTCTGACCTCACTGTTAGACGTAAAGCATGACATCGTGTGATCCTTGCTTTTGACCTCGTTGTTAGACGTAAAGAAAGATGAGCCATGCTTCTGACCTCGCTGTTAGACGTAAAGCATGACGCTGTGTGATCCTTGCTTCTAACCTCATTGTTAGACGTAAAGCAAGATGAGTTATGCTTCTGACCTAGTTGTTAGACATAAATCATAACACCGTTGATTCCTTGTTTCTGACCTAGTTGTTAGACATAAAGCAATATGATTCCTTGCTTCTGACCTTGTTGTTAGACGTAAAGTGAGATGTTGATGTGTTCCTTGCTTTTGACCTCGTTGTTAGACGTAAAGCAAGATGAGTCATTCTTTTGACCTAGTTGTTAGACATAAAGCATGACAATGTGATTCCTCACTTCTGACCTAGTTGTTAGACGTAAAGAAAGATGATGATATTACTCACTTTTGACCTAGTTGTTAGACGTAAAGAGAGATGATGATATTAATTTCTTCTGACCTAGTTGTTAGACGTAAAGTGATATGATGATATTACTTGCTTCTGACCTAGTTGTTAGACATAAAGCAAGATGTGATTGACACTGAGCTACCAACTTAACTGCTGTGACATTGATCTAGTGTAGTACTGTGATGTGCCAGCCTAGTGCTGTGATGAGGTATCATTTTTACTGATACATATTTGATGCAGATGATGATAGAATTCTTTCGAGAATGATGATGCTGTCGATGAATAAAGCTTCTGATGACTCATAAATGTGCTAGCCAATGTTTCAAGATGATATTAACGATACTGTCCTCCAGATGCCACTGATGATGCAGACCTCTCTCGCCTGATGATGATGAAGAATACCCTTCTTGTTAAGGGGGAGTGTTAAAATAATGTAATTGTGAAGAGCATTCTTATTATTATTTTAATATTGGATTAAATCCCCATTATGGATTAATCATGTGATTATTATTATTATTGTTATTGGATTAATCCCCATTGAGGATTAATCATGTCAGTAATTGTATAAGGACCAAATCCCCTTTTGTGGATTGGTCATCAGACAATTACAAAGGATAGAATAAGAAGTCAGACCCAATAGTTATAATGGAAGACCCAGAATTAATTAAAGGTGGGTTTACCCACCTAGAGTGAGAGGTCAGCCTTTCCAGTTGTGAATTTTCACACAGGCCAGTCTAATATAAAAAAGAGGCTAGCGCCTCACTTCAAACACACAACTCACTTGCTCATTCTCTTATGAGGCAAGCTGTAATTACCAGTTGGAGAGAGGGAGAAGAGTGGCGTATCTCTTGGGGAGGACTTTCTGTATTGGTTTGAGTTATCTCTTGAACATTGTATAAGCTATTTATGATAAGGAATTTTTTGTTGGGTTTTCTTCCCCTAGAGGGTTTCCTAGGATAAATGTTGTGTCTCTTGTGAATGTGTATTTCTCAGTGATCTTGTTCTTATGATGCTCCTATCTATTGAAATTAAAAGAACTATAATAATGGCATAAACATTAACAAGAACCAGAGGCTTCATTAAAGATTTACAATATAGGATCTTAGCTCAACCATCAACCATTACAAAATATAAAAATTGGGTATATATACTCAAAGCAACTTGCTCCTTCAAGAAGCACATTTTGGTCATTGTGTTCAAGGCTTGGCGTCTTCATTTTCCTCTATTAGATTGCACTTTCATTCTCTTGTCAGACACAAGATCAGATCAGTATGGGCTTCACAAGAAAATCCATGGCGGGGGAGCTTTCGGTTGACTATCTTCCCTCCGCGACCATATTTTTAATGATTTCCATTTAAGTGGTGAAATGAGGTTTCAACCACCTTCCCCATTTTCATCAACTATTTTCATAGGGATCAGGGCGAGGTTTGACACCCATGAATGTTCCAGGTGAACTCATGACTCCTTCGAGTCAATTCTGGCACCTCGAGGTCATGCAGATCTTTCTCTGTGACCAAAATCGGGTGCTTTGATATTTTGCACATCTCCTTTTCATCACCCCATAGGACCTTGGTCCATGACCTCATGCTTATCCACATGAAATATCAGGATTTCACATTTTGGGAGTTTTCACTCCCCTTGATTTCAAATGTTCCGATGCTTGATCCTGCAAAATGACCCATCTAGATTGACGGTCAAATCTCCTTTGGATTTGATGGCCATGATCATTTAAGGACTTCGCATGTTGCTAGTCTTCAAGACTCTATCCTCCTACTTTTCCCGACTTGCGAAATCATGAAAAGTTGATCCAATGTTCTATATCTCCTCTTTGATAACCGGTTGCAATCTTATTGTGATTTTTCATTTCATGAGTTTTGATGACTTTCTCCTTGACCACTCCATCTCACAAAATCACGAAATGATAATCTTGCACCACACGTCCTTCCCCATACGAATGGATAGGATTGACCTTGTGATTTCAGTCCTCTGCTTGACGCTAAACTTGGTGTAATTGTATGATCCTGATCACCTGATGGCCATTGATCTGATCTGCTTGATGGATCTCCACCACTAAAAGTTGATCTTGTTCGCTCTCTTGATTTGAGTTGATATCAGACTGCTTCAAGTGTTGCGCCTGGTTCTCATGAATGTGGCCTATGTATTTTACTTGAATGACTGGTTGAGAGCTTGGGAAAACAAAAAGAATCAACGACAGAGGCAAAGAGAGAGAAGCGATCGATTTTATGGAAAAAATAAAGTCTTATGGATGATACTTCTCAGGCATTCTGATAATGAAAAACATGTCGATTAAACAGATGAAGTAAAACAAAAGAAAGCTATCATATGAGAATAAAAACCTACAATCGGGTCTGATAAAGGAGGAAGAATAGGAAACATTAAATACCTAGGTGGAAACCACAACACAAAAGACTTTGACAAGTTTATGTGCTAACATTGGTTCCACAGAGGATGGCATGCTCCCTGCAAGCTACCAAGAACATGTAGCTCGGGTGCTTTTGCTTTGGGTTATGGAGTCTCCTATTAAAACACAATCAACATAAATCAGGAACAATATTTACAATGGTGGTACACCAATCACAGATTTAAACAAAAATAATTTTCAGGAAGTGCCCATTTACTGGGCCACCAAAAACTTGATCACCCTCCAAATTCTGCAATCTGTAAGTGTTGTTTGGAAACGCTTCATAAATATTGAAGGGACCTATCCAAAGGGATTAAAAATTACCATGCGTTCTCTTGTCTTGTTTAGGCATGTCCCATTTGAGTACTAGATCTATTGGTGGCCATGTTCTCTATCCATGACCTACTCTATAGTCTATTGTACTTCTACCAGTTGATGAATTCTTCTGATGATATCGGCAGGCTCTCCTTGGTAGTCCCAAAATAATTTTGACATAGGCAGGGTGAGGTGAGAAGGAAAAATGGCCTCAGTCCCATATACAAGTTGGAAAGGAGAGATATCGAGGGACCTCTTTGTTGTCACTCTATCATCCCATAGAGAAAATTTGAGCCTTGAGTCCCAGGCTTTCTTGTTGTCCTCTAACAATATTTTCATGACATTTATCAAGATTTTGTTAGAGGACTCTACCATTCCATTTCCTTGGGGATAGTAGGGGGTAGATTGAATCAATAAAACTCCAAAATGCTCGCAAAAGTTGACCAATGGTTCGGCCTTGAAGGATGAAACATTATGAGTGACAATTATGTTCAGACAACCAAACCTTGCCATAATATCCTTAAGAAAAACAATGATTACTTTGTGATAAGCCCTCCTTGTGGGGATAAATTCTATCCACTTGGTGAAATAATCTGTTGTAGTTAAAATCCATTTATGATGACCACTTGAATAAGGATGAATTTCCCCAATAAAGTCTAGGCCCCACTGCTGAAAGGGTCATGAAGTTAGTACAGGCTTCAATGGCAGAGACTGGAGCTTTTGCTTCCCAGAGGATTTATGACACTTGATGTAGGCCCTGATTTTCACACAGACATCAGTGAATAGAGTAGGATAGTAGTACCTAGCCCAGAGAATTTTGTAGGAAGTGGTTTTCTAGAAGCGATGTCCCCCACATAGGCCGCTATGGAAATCCAACATGATATTTTGGGCCTCTGGTGGGTCTAAACATATTAGAAGAACTCCCAGAGGGTCTTTCCAATACAAAACCAACTCAATAAGGAAATATTTAATTGTTTTGATCTTAAGAGCTCTTACCTTGGTTTTTCCCATAACGTCAGGAGCTCTTAACTCTCGCAAAAAATATATAATATCTTTATACCAGGCACATCCTGCCAATGGGGGGTTGTCTTGAGGACTCTTATCAGGTAACTCAACCTATTGAATTTTTGAGCAAGTGTTGATGAAGTTAACCCTCAAATACTTGTAATTGGATTCAACCAACAACTTGGCTAAAACTTGGCCTTTAACTAGTTTGGTGAGTTTTATTTCTAGATCAAATTCAAGGATTTTGGCAATCCACTTTCTCCTTCTCCTGTCTATATTAGATTGAATGAGAATGTCCTTCACAGAGGCTGAAGGAACATATGCGATGATCTTGGAATGAAAAACATAGACCTTGAAATCTTTCTGAGCTTTCACCAGAGCATAGGCCTACTTCTCCATGATGTCGTATCTGATCTCTGCATCCATCAATGCTATGCTGAAAAAGGAAATAGGCTGATCCAACCCCGCATCACCTTTTTGTAGTAAAACAACATCCATTGTATCAAAATAAGCGAAATAAAAAATCATAAAATACTTGGAGTAATCAAGACTGATCAACATAGGTGCCTTAGTCAATTATTTTTTGATTTGGTTGAAGGATTCTTTGGGCTCAATAGTCCATTTTACTTCATTCCCTTTCCTGAGCATGGTGATGATATGCTTCACCAATTCAACAAAGTTTGAAACAAACCTTGTTAGAAAATTGATTTTTCCCAAGAAAGACTAAACCTCCTTCTTGGACCTGCGAAGTGACAAGGCTTGAATAGCTTACACCCTGTTTGGATCAATCCTGACCTTCTCGGCTGATACAATCTGTCCCAACAATTTTCCTTCCTGCATAGAAAAAAAATAATTCTTGGGATTTAGGGAGAGACCAAACCTTCTGCATTTCGAGAAGACCTTTCTCAGATGTTGACAATGTTCTTTATCATATTTGGAGAAGACTGTTATGTTATCTAGATAGATGACCACAAATTTATCCCTTTCTCCAATGAATATGATGCCCATGACCACACTCTTCATGGGTAGCTGAAACAAGTTCACGACTAGATACTTGATGACCCCCAAGACATTGCACTCTCCCTGAATCAAAAGAATACAAATCATGATAAACCTTTGTGATTTCTAACCTGATTTCTTCCATGATAGTTTTAGGAATAATATTATGAGATGCCCTTGAATCCATCAAACAATTATGCAACACCTTATCATGTATGTTCAGTGATGTATGGAAGGGAGGATATGAATCATCTCTATCTTCTACCATAGGACCTAATATGACTGCTGTCTTTTCATGTTGAAGATTTACTGAGTCTATAGAATGGAAAGATGGCTCAGACTAGAACAACTTAGAGAGGGATTTATTGAAATATTCATGCTTGACTAGCTTTGAAAGGGGCACAGGGATTCTGAGCTTTTGAATTTTGTGCTCAAATATTAAGAAGGAATGGGGCTTCAAAACTTTTCTCACTTGTGGGATAGGGTCTTTGGGTATCGGTGAGGGGTTTTGAGATTTATTTTCTTTGTTTCTGTTTGTTGCCTCTTTAGTAGGATTTTCTTCTCTGGAAGGTTTATTAGGGACGTCCGACTTCCCTTTTTTATACTTAGACCTGAGAGTGTATTTATTGGGACTACTATTGGCCTTATCACCCTTACTTAGCTCATTTATTTGACTGTTCATGAGGGATTCCTCGTATGCATATTGATTCAAATGGGGAAATGGGGAGGTGTCTCCAAGACAATGGATTTCAGGATCAAGCTCTTCTTCCTCCCTCTCTTCATCAACAACTAGGTTATTTTGGAGAGGTGTTTGGATCTTCTGATCATCTCTTTCTCTATTTATGGGCTTTCTCGGGAGTATTTGAGGGGCATTGTTTGATCTTATGAAGATGGCTCTGTTATCAACATTTAGAGAATTTTTGTATGTTTTCTTCCCCTCTACTTCCAATCTTTCCATCCTAGTTGAAAGTGATTTTAGTAACTTGGTTACTTCATCCATTTAATGGGGGGAAGCAGAGGAACCATAGGTGGAGGCTTCAGATATTCCCCTTGGTATGTCCCTATCATCCTTATTCCTGAGTCCATTTACTGCCAATACATTAGACTCTACTTCTAGGGCTACATCGTGCATATGAGCCAAGGAAGTAGCTCTTCTCCCTCTCAACAGGAAGCAGAAATCAAGGTCAAAATCACTAGCATAGGTAATCTTGGTAGAGGCTTCTGTAGGCTTTATCTCAGAATGGATCTTATTGTACATTTTGTTGAATCTTTTGGAAAAGTCAAATATAGATTCTCCCTCCTCTTTCTTCAGAGCCCCAAGATCTATAATATAGGACATAAAGTCTTTTTTATCCCCCCATTGTCTCAAAAAAACATCATCCAAATATTCAATCCAAGAAAGGGATCCAGGGGTCAATCCCCTAGGCCATTTCCTGACCTCACCATCAAGGCTCTAGACAAAGTCTCTCATCCAGACATCTTCATTTTCAATATTGAGTTTGTCTGCATAACTATAGAAGGAAGCAAGGTGTTCTTCAACAGTTATGTCTTCTTCTCCCATGAAATTGGGCATATACTTTAGGTAATCTCCAACAGGGAGAGAATTCATTGGCTGAGGTAGGACTAGAGTGGCATATCTTGTAAGCACTATGGCATCCATTCTGTTCCCAGCAAGATTGACACCTACCATAGGTATTATAGGTGGAGGAGAATTAGGAGGTGATGGAGTTCAAACAGGAGAAACTAGAATTGAACCTCCTAGAGGAAAGGGAAACAACCGAGGCTCTAGAGAAACGGCCTTAGGGATAGAGGGAACACAGGTTTCCCTTTCTTCAAAATCACTCACTCTAATAGGAGGAGTAATAAAACTTGGAGTGGGAAAATCTTTTGAGGTCTGGGGTCTAGACCAAGGTACAACCTCAGGGGAAATAGGAGTGACAAAGCTTTCTCCTTCCAACCCAAAACCAGGAGGAGAACAATCTACAAGAAAACTCCCAAACTTCAAACTTCAGGAAACTCCAACAGATGGTATAGTAGGAGAATGAGAAGAAAATATTGGAGTTTCTAAAGGAGGACAATGAAAATCATCAGAAATACTTGGTTCAACAATAGAAGTACCTTCTCAAGGGTCCTTTCCCTTTCTGACAGTTTTGTTTGGGTCAACTTCAGGTGTTGCTAAAGGTAACTATGGATTAGATCTCTTGTGTCGGCCTCTAGAATCCACAGCTGAAACAATGGAGTCACCAATGGATTCACATCAATAGAGTCTCCCCATTGAAGTCACTAGGTGCACAGTTGCAATCTTTGATGTACTAAGTTCTGCTACACCTTCAAAACTAGTAAGATTTGTCATTCAATCCTATGGAAAATCTTTGATTTCGTCTCGGCAATAGCGCCATAAATTTTAGCACCATAAGTCACCTCTGGATTGAGGAAGAGGTAAGCCCAGTACCCATTAGTTTTATGTCACAATGAATAAATTTAAGGGTGGTCTAATGGACACAAACTCAGGATCATAACGCTTTAACTCAGAAAACCAGGCTGACAGGCATAAGCAGGTGAGGTCTTGATCTAACTCAGTCAGTAGATTGTAGTAAAGAGTGAGTAGGGGGAAGAACTAGTGAGTAAATGTAGAGGTTTTCTATGGACATTGGGTCTTCCAACAACCTAAGGAAAATAAGGTTCGAATACAATATCTTCTTGAACCCAAAACTTCAGGAAACTAAAAACGTCATAACAATATTCCAATCAAACATACATTACAATGAAATCACAACAACTTGACTGGATCACCCATTCCCGAGTGTTCAATATCAGAAGCAGATATATGATAAGAAAGATGAATTTCATTAAACTAGAAGTCTCAAATGGCCACACATAACCAGAGAACCAGAGGATTCATTAAAACTTTACAATAAGGGAGCTTAGCTCAACCATCGACCATTAAAAAATATAAAAACTGAGCATATATACTGAAAGCAACTTTCTCCCTCCAGAAGCATGTTTGGGTCATTTCATTCAAGGCTTGGTGTCTGTATTTTCCTCTGTCAGATTGCAATTTCATTCTCTTGTCAGACGCAAGATTAGATCAGTATTGGATTCACAAGAAAATCCATGGTAGGGGAGCTTTCGGTTGATTGTCTACCCTCCATAGCCAGTTTTTTAATTCTTTCCATTTAAGTGGTGAAATAAGGTTTCAACCACCTTCCCCATTTCCATTAACTACTTTCATCGGGATCAAGGCAAGGTATGACATCCATGAATTTTCCAGCCAAGCTCACGACTCCTTCGAGTCAATTTTGGCACCTCGCGGTCATGCAAATCTTTCTTTGTGACTAGACTTGGGTTCTTTGATGTTTTTCACATCTCCTTTTAATCACCCCACATGACCTAGGGTCATGAACTCATGCTTATCCACATCAAATCTCGGAATTTCACATTTTGAGATTTTTCACTCCCCTTTATTTCAAATGTTTTGACGCTTGATCCCATGAAATGACCCATCTAGATCAAATATTGGATCTCCTTTAGATTTGACGAACGTAATCATTTCGGGACTTCGCGTGTCACGGTTCTTCAAGACTATATCCTCCTACGTTTCTTGACTTGCGAAATCATGAAAAGTTGATCCAATGGTCCATATATCTCCTTTGATCAATGAATGCGATCTTATCGTGATTTTTCATTTTGCGAGTTTTGATGACTTTCTCCTGGACTTCTCCATCTCGCGAAACCAAAAAATGCAAATCTTACAACACACATCCTTCTCTGTACCAACGACTCAGATTGACATTGCAATTTCAGACCAGTGCTTGATGCTAAACTTGGTGCAACTATATGATCCCAATCACCTGATGCTCATCAATATAATATGTCTGATGGATCTCTACCAGCGAAAGTTGATCTTGCTCGCTCACTTGATTTGAGTTGATATCAAACTGCTTCAAGTGCTGTGCCTGGTTCTCACAAATGCGCCTGTGTATTTTACTTGAATGACTGGATGAGGGCTCGAGAAAACAAAAGGAATCAGGGATGGAGGAAAAGAGAGAGAAGTGATCAATTTTATGGAAAAAAGAAAGGCTTATGGCCAATACTTACTAGGCAATCCGATAATTAAAAATAGGTCAATTAAATGGATGAAGGAAAACAAAAGAAAACTATCATCTGAGAATAAAAACCTACAATCGGGTCTTCCAAAGGAGGAAGAATAGGAAAAATTATAGACCTAGGTGGAAACCACAACCCACAAGAATATGACAAGTTTATGTTCTAACACAATGTATCCAAAGAGGAGAGCTCCTAAATACCCAAATTCTCCACGCATTACAATGGAGAGAGAGAACTCTTATTTATAGAGTGAATCTCTTTTCTTATAAAATAAAATATTATTATTTTCTAACTAACTCCATGACAAGTCAAATAAATATTATAATAATGAATTAGTTAAAACATGTGTACATTAGCCTCTCCAAAGCAATTCACACTCATCCAAAAATAGTATTAGTATGCACCAAATAATCCTCATGAAGGGGACACACCACCAAAAATAGGCATCAACCCAATTCAAATTCCAAGTGTCCGCATGGAATGTTCCCTCCAATAATGTGCATGCATGAAACCACTCCACATGTGTGAATTCCAAGGTATCCAAAGCCATGAATGACTGTGCAATATTCCAAGTGTATGGAGCATCCACAACAAATTATGTGATAAATTATCAACTTTTCCTTCCTTCCATAGCCTTGCCTTGCCTTTGTCGTGCCTTGTGTTACCTTACCTTGCCTTGCCTTACCTTGTATTTCATTTCCTTTCCTTGCATTGACATGGCATGCCTTTCCTTGACTTGTCATGCCATGCCTTGCCTTTCCATCCCATTCCTTTCCTTTCCTTGACTTATCATGCGATGCCTTGTCCTCCATGCCTTTCCTTTCCTTTCCATGCCTAGAATATGCTCTTTGACTGCTTGGAAGGAATGCCTAGCACATCTTAGTTATTGCAATGGTTTTGATTTGGTTGGGTTATGGATCAAGGAGGTTATATGCATTAAGGATTTGGTAAATCTCTCTTAATTTAAATAATCAACAAAATTTCATGTAGTCAAGGGAATTCACTTTGAGAGCTAGACATTCGATGGACAATGTGATAAGGAGAAATAGGGAACATAGACAAATATATAAATCAACAATTTGATAAATTCATATATTCACTAGGAATATATTAAGACTCAAAATAATATTTTGAATTAGAAAGAAATAATTGAATACAAACTACCAGTTATGATAAATTAACAACAAAATCTCTATTGCAATTAGATCTTAACTGACATGACAATTGATGCATTACATAAATCATCTTTGTATTTCAAGTAAGAAGAAAAAATAGAGTTACAATAGATACACGGATCTGACTATCAAAATGTATGAATCCTTGAGCATGATATGTTGCAAGGTATGCAACTCCTCAACAAAAATTCTTAGATCTCACTCTCATTCTACTCAAACCTCAACTTTCTTCCAAGAGGAAGATCCCCCTCTTTTTTCACAATTCTTTCTTAAATAGAAATTACAATGCTTAATTGAGAGTAACCAATTCAAACTAATATATAAAAAAAATGAATATGATCCTAATATATAGCATAATATCATGATATAATCTCCAGGTTGAATGGATGAAAGTGGCACTTCTATTGAATGGACATTTTTTAGACAATCAAATTCTGAAAAATATGGAAAAATCACTATTAAAGTGCCACCTATATATCTCAAATGGTTAACATGTGAAGGAAATGGCCCTTAAATCACCTAATTTGTTTTGTTCCTGAAAAAACCCATGTTTTATTGTTTTGAGATTCAATTCCATTTGCTTGGAAATCGTGTCGCTAGATGAATACAAAATCGTGTTGCCTTATTTATAGGATTTACAGGAGGTAAAATCCTAAATAAAGGTGCCCAAAAAATTGTTACATTTCCACAGAGATCATTGGCTACAAATATCATAAATATTGGGATTCTGTTATAGTCTAGTTCTAGTTCGATTACCAGTCAAATACCAGTCGACCTTCATTTTTTATTTAGTCGGTTTCCACACAATTGCCTATTGAATTCTTGTTAGTTGACCTCATTGACTTGATGTCAGTCACCTCAACTTTTACCTTGCCTAGTTGATCCACCTCAACCTTCAACATTCACTTCCAGTCAATTTACCTCGACTCAACCTTCACTAAAAAAAATATAACAACACAACATTCTTCCATTTGTTGTCTTCTTTATTTAAATGGGGAATTGTTGAACTTTTTTTCAAAAACCTAGGGAAACAATTCCCATTGCTTCTCTACACAAAGAGACATTCACAACACTCATGGAGTTGGTCAAAGAGTTTGTTATTTTTTCCATCGTTTCTACTTTATCCAAAAACAACTTGTTTCTTTCCACCATGTATCTAATGAAATGGTATTGTACATCAATATGGTCCACACCTAAGACACAATCGACATCATACCTTCTTACATTACACAAGAATAACCCTGTAGCCAATTTGTATTACATCTACAAGACCAACAACCTCTAAACGATTGATCTAAATATTAGTGATTAGATTATACAACATTACAACATGACTTATTTATAGAATTTATAGTAGGAAAATCCCTAAATAAAGGCACCCAAAAAATGGTTACAGATCCACGAAAATCACTGGCTACAAATCTTGTGAATCTCAGGATTATGTTACAGTTGAATTCTAGTCAAATGACTAGTCGACTACCAGTTGACCTTCATTTGGTCTTCAATCAGTTTCCACATGACCGCTTGTCGACCTCTTTTTGGTTGACCTCTTCAACTTGTTGTTGATCACCTCGACTTTGAATTTTCCTGGTTGATCCACGTCGACCTTCTAATTTCACTGCCAATCGATTCACCTTGACTTGAATTTCACTGCAAAGAATATAACAACCCAAAATTCTCCCACTTGTTTTCTTCTTTATTGAAACCATAAGTTACTAAACTTTTGTTCACAGACCTAGGGCAGCAATTCCCATTGCCTCTCTACACCAAGATAAATTAGCATCACTCACAGACTTGGTCAAACGGTCTGCTATGTTTTCTAATGTATCTACTTTCTCCTGCAACACCTTTTTTCTTTCCATGATGTCTCTAACAAAATGGTATTTTAAATCAATATTCTTAGTCTTGGAATGATAAGTTGGGTTCTTTTCCAAAAATATTAAGCTTTGACTGTTGCAATTTATCTTCATATCTCTCTATTCAAACTCGATCCCTGAAAACAAATGTTGCATCCATATTGCTTCTTGTCTTCCATGAGTGGTTTCCATGTATTCAACTTCTATTGTTGACAACGCTACGACTTCCTATCGCATACTCATCCAACTAATTTCTCCATTGAACATCTTGAACACATATCCATTGGTCTACCTTCATCGATCCATATATCTAGCCCAATCGATGTTGACAAAGCCATGTACATATATTTCACTATCATTTCTAGGCTTCCCTTGGTAGCATATATCACTGCGAATTGATTCACCTCGACTTGAATTTCACTGCAAAGAATATAACAACCCAACATTCTCCCACTTTTTTTCTTCTTTGGTGAAACCGGGAGTTACTAAAATTTTGTTCACATACCTAAGGTAGAAATTCCCATTTCCTCTCTACACCAAGAGAACTTAGCATCACTCATAGACTTGGTCAAAGAGTTTGCTATGTTTTCCAATGTATCTACTTTTTCCTACAAAACCTTGTTTCTTTCCACCATGTCTCTAACAAAATGATATTTTAAATCAATATTCTTGGTCTTGGAATGATAAGTTGGGTTCTTTTCCATAAATATTGTGCTTTGAGTATTGCAATTTATCTTCATGTCTCTTTGCTCAAACTCGATCCCTAAACCCAAATGTTTCATCTGTACTCCTTATATTCTTCCATGAGTGGTTGTCATGTATTCAACTTCTATTGTTGACAAGGATATGACCACCTATCGCTTACTCATCTAGCTAATTTCTCCACTGAACATCTTGAAAACATATCCACTAGTCTACCTTCATCAATCCACATCTTTATCCCAGTCGATGTTGACAAATCCATGTACATATACTTCACTATGATTTCTAGGCTTCCCTTGGTAGCATATATCATAGTATTTTGTGCCACATAGATACATGAATACTCTCTTGACAATTTTCAAGTGATCCTTTCTAGGTGTCAACATGTATCTTCTCAACACTTGTACTATGTGAGTAATGTTTGTTCAAGTGCAGACCATCACATACATTAGACTACAAACAATCCTTGCATAGGGACATGTGCTATATCCTTTACTTCTTGATGTTTCTTTGGATATTGTTAAACAATTGGACTTTCTCCCACAAGAATTGGCATCTTTACATGTTGAAAAATTTCAGATTTGTTTCAATAAACTTTTTTTTATTCAACCAAATATTTCTAGTTTCTTGATCTCTCTTGATCTCCATTTCAAAAATGGAGTTCGCTACACCAATATCCTTCATGTTGAATATGGAGGATAGATGCTTCTTCACCTCCTTTGTTTCGTCCATGTTGTTTCCAATCATCAACATGTCATTGACATATAATGCAACATATATGGAATTCCCACTTTCTTCCTTTGAATATATGTGGTGATCAACTTTTTTTCTCTCAAATCCAAAACTAAGGATGTATCTGTCGAAATTTTGATACCACATCATTGGTGATTGTTTTAGACCATAAAGGGGTCTCTTCAATTTGTAGACTAGCTCTTTCTTTCCATTCACTACAAATCCTTCGTGTTTTTTCATGTATATTTCTTCTTCCAGGTCCCCTTGTAGAAACATTATTTTCACATACATTTGTTCTATTTTTAGATCAAATGTTTCAACCAAAGAAATTAGTACTCTAATGGAAGTTAATTTTGCAACAGGGGAAAAAATATCCCTGAATTTGACTCCTTCAACTTGGGAATATCCCTTTGCTGCCAGTCGAG
>JZKD02S2212392.1:267086-298431 GCA_000966675.3 Picea glauca
TGGGTGTTGTATCTGCATGTGAATTTTCCTTCATGTCCAAATACCTTCATCAATCTTGCGGTCCAAAACCCATGACTAGGGTTGACATCAATGACAACAACCAATCTTCCAACAGTCTAATACATTTCTCCTCGGTGATTTTAATAGACACAAAAGATAATTGGATTATTATGGTATTAAAAACATTTAAATGTTCAGTTACTGAACTATCCTCACTCATCCTCAAAAGATATAGTTTATTTCTAAGGAAAAACTTTTTTACCAGGGATTTTTACTGGTACAAGCTTCCCAACTTGTCCTGTAATTTCTTGATCGAATATTCACCCGAGACATTCAACAACCCTGAATCTATGAGATACAATCGAATCATGGTCATTTCCCTCCACTCAAGTTCCTCCCATTATTCCTTTGAAATTCCTGCCAGAATGGTACCTGGATAGACTACTGCCAAATGTTCTCGATCTACAAGGAGATATTCAATTTTAAGCTTCCAAAGCTCAAATTTTTGGCCATTGATTTTTTCAATCTCTATTCTTAAGATACTTTCCATTCTTTAGGAACAAATTTAAATATATCTGACTTACGACTCTTACTAATCCTAGGATTTAGATCATATCCAAGTTTTTTAAAACAAGCTCTGATACCACTTGTTAAGAAATTTACACTTCCACACTAAACCTAACAAAAGAGAGGAAGACATATTTAAGCTAGAAATAAATGACAAAGTAAACACACAATACACAGATATTTTACCCTAGAAACCAAAACGAGAAAAATAACATTCCTTAAGTGTATTACTCTCTTGTTGTCTTATTCATTCAAAATGAAAGGTTACATTCCTAACCTTGGTCCGTACCTAAGATGCAATCAATATCACACCTTATTTCTTTATCCATGGACAACCCTGTAGCTAATTCGACTTACATCTACATGAACACCAACCTCTAAGAATTTGATATAAATATTAGCAATTATCTTATACAACATTACAACATGACTTATTTATAGGCTTTACAGTAGGAAAAACCCTAAATAAAGGAACCTAAAAAATGGTTACAGATTCACACAAATATTTAGCTATAAATATCATGAATATCAGGATTCTATTACAATTGACTTTGAATTGGATTACCAATTGACTACCAATTGACCTTCATTTGTTCTTCAGTCAGTTGCCACATGACTCCCTGTCAACCTATTGTTGGTTGATCTCTTTGAATTGATGTTGATCACCTTGACTTAAAATTTTCCTAGCCAATCTACCTCGACCTTAAAATTTCATTGTGAGTTGATCCCCTTCCTTGCCTTGACTTTCCATGTCATGCCTTTCCTTTCCATGTCATGTTTTTTCTTTCCATCTCATGCCATGCCATGCCCTGCATTTCCTTGTAATACATTTTCTTGCGTTCCATTGCCTTGTATTTGTTTTCCTTTCCTTTCCTTTTTGTGCCATTCCTTGCATTTCCTTCCCTTGTCTTGCCTTTCCTTGCCTTTCCATGCCATGCCATGTCATGCCATGCATTGGATTTCCATGCCATGTCCTTCCTTTACTTTCCATGTCATGCCAAGCCTTGCATTTCCTTGCCTTATGTTGTCTTTCCTTGCCTTTCATTGCCTTTCCTTGCCATGCCATGTATATCCATACCTTTCCTTTCCATGCCATGACACTCCTTTCCTTTCCATGCCATGCAATGCCTTTCCTTGCCATGCCATTCCATGCCATACCTTGTATTTCATTGCATTGCATTTCCTTGTGTCACATTTCCTTGTATTTACTTGCCTTGCCTTGTCATGCCATTCCATGCCAAGTGTTTCATTGCCTTGTCTTGCCATACCTTTCCTTTCCATGCCATGCCATGCCTTGCCTTTCCATGCCATGCATTTCCTTGACTTTCCATGTCAAGCTTTGCCTTGCCATGCCTTTAATTTCCTTTTCTTGCATTTCCTTTCCTTGTATTTCCTGGCCATGCCATGCCATGGCATGCCTTTTCATTCCATTCCTTTCCTTTCCTTACCATTCCATTCCATTCCATGCCTCTCCTTGTTATTCCATTCCATGCCACGCCATTTCTTGAATTTTCTTTCCTTACATTTCCTTGCCTTGCCATGTCATGCCTTGCCTTTCCATGTCTTGCATTGCCTTGCATTTCCTTTCCTTTCCTTTCCTTTCCAGGCCAGGCCATGGAATTCCTTTCCTTTCCATTCCATGTCATGTCATGCCTTTCCTTGCCTTGCAATGTCTTGTATTTCCATGCCATGCCTTGCATTTCCTTTCTTTGCATTGCATTGTCTTTCCTTTCCTTTCTTTTCCATGCCATGTCATGTCATTCCTTTCATTTCCATGTCTCTCATTGCCTTGTCTTTCCTTCCCATGCACTGCCCTTCCATGCCTTGAATTTACATGACATGCCTTTCCTTTCCATGCCATGTCATTCCATGCCTTTCCATGCCATGTCATTCCATGCCTTGAATTTCCTTTCCTTGTATTTCCTTGTCTTTCCTTGCCTTACCATGCCTTGTATTGCCTTGTCTTTCCTTGCCTTGCCATGTCATTCCTTTCCTTTCCATGTCATGTAATGACATGCCTTGATTTTCCTCATGTTTCATTTCCTTATATTTTATTACCTTTCCATGCCTTCCCATGCCATTCCATTCCATGACATGCATTGCCTTTCCATGACATGCAATGCCATGCCTTGATTTTCCTTGTGTTGCATTTCCTTGTCTTGCATTACCTTGTCATGCCTCCCTATGCCATGCCATTTCATGACATGCATTTCCTTTCCATGACATTCCATTCCATTCCTTTCTTTCCATTCCATGCCTTCATTTTCCATGACATTCCTTGCATTGCCTTGCATTGTCTTGCCTTTCCTTCCCTTTCCATGTCATGCCATGATATTTCTTTCCTTTTCATACCATGTGTTGACTTTCCATGCCATGTATTTCCTTTCCATACCATGATTTTCCTTTCTATGCCATTCCATGACATCCCTTTACTTTCCATGCCATTCATTGACTTGTCATGACATTTCTTTCCTTGCCATGCCATGCTTTTCCTTTCCATGTCATGCCTTGTATTAACTTTTGTTTCATTGCCTTTACTTTCCTTGCCATGCCATGCCATATCATACATTGAATTTCCTTGTATTTCCTTTCCTTTCCTTTCCATGACATGTCATACCATGCATTTCCTTGATGTTCCATGCCTTTCCTTTCCTTTCCATGACATGTCATACCATGCATTTCCTTATCGTTCCATGCCTTTTCTTTCCATGCCATGCCTTTCCTTTCCATGGCTTGCCATATCATGCCTTTCATTACTTTACCTTTCCATGCCATTACATTCCTTTCCTTGTCTTTCCATGCCATGTCTTGTCTTACTATGTATTTCATTGCCTTGTGTTGGATTTCCTTTTCTTCCATTGCCTTGCCTTTCCTTGTTTATTCTTGCCTTGGCATGCCATGACATGCCTTGTAATATTATGCATTTCCTTGACTTTCCATGTCATTCCTGGCCTCACTATGGCTTTCCATGCCATGCCTTGCCTTGCCATATGCTTCTATGTTAAACACAAAATTTCAACTAATTTAACAATCAAACTTCTTCAAATTGTTAACTCTTTGAATGATTACTTAACACCCTTCGATAAAATAGTAACCTGATTTAGGCATCCTTGTTGAGTTTACACCTCTAATTATTGATTCCTTTCACATGATTAAAATTAATACAAAACCAAAATCATGATTATCACAAAAAACTTTTAATAACATAGATAATATAAAAATCTTTTAATAACAATAAAATTATGAATTTCATGTAATTACCATCTTTCAGATGGTTTGTGTATGATGTACACCTTTTAGAAGATAAAGTATAACCAAAATTCATCTAAAGGGAACTTTCATTATGATATTCATAAAACTAATTGTTTGTAAAAAAATAGTTCTTTTCATTGTTATACAGAATTTAGTTTTCTTTGAGTCTTCTACAAGAAATTTGTCTCTATAATCATGAACATCATTAAATTATTTCCAAAGTCAATTAACTTCTAATATTTTTTTTTTCAAGTTATATTAATAAAAAAAAATGTCATTCATGTACCATACCTTTTTTCTTTCTTAAAAAAGTAATGTTTGTACTAAATGAACAAGTTTAATAACCAAAAATTACAATCAAAGGATTCATTAAGCATGTAATTCTACAACTTGTTATCCCATCTATCTTAGATCAAAATACTTGCACGAGAATTTCAATGTCATTAAATAAACTCTCTTTATTCCTATATATTAGGTATCTTCATAGTTGTGAAACATGGATTATTTGAATTAATATGATTTACATAGAGAGGGATGTCACTAAATAGGTTTATGTTCCATCCTTATGGTGTAGTCTCATTATATTGTTGATCCATAATTTATTTTGGATTGCATACAAAACAAGCATAGATTCAAGGCCTTATTTAAAATCAAAGAAATAAAAAATAATATTTCAACTCGATAACATTTATAACAATATATAACATGTAGACCTACACCTAGAACAAAGGTTTTTCTCAATGAGGCACAATGCAATTTATTAACAAGAGGTTGATTTTCAAGAACACTGTGTTGAGAGATTGTGGGTATCATGTTCACATGGGCCTTGGTCAAATAGAAGTGTGGTATCTTATGGAACTCCATTATGTTGCTCGGTTTGGATTTTATGCCCCGGGTCCAAATTTCCAACATGTCCCTGGATGAATTGAGGAGGCAGGTTGCAGCTCACGATAAAAATCTAACTGAGAATCGGATGGATGAACTGTCAATTGCATTGGATCTGGCACACCAATTTTTAGCTAGTGGAAACCTTATGATGTCATTATGTTTCCCGGAGAAGCGTTTGTTAGAGGATCACCACAACTAGGGTTTTTCTCATTGAGGTTGTTATCTCTCTAGGAAACTCTCCTAGGCTGTAAGTTAGAGATACCTGGTAACTTAATCTTTTGGTAACTATTTTCTCAATAAAAAGTGTGGGTTTGGATCAAGTCGGAGGACTGAATCATTTATCACTCAAATCATGCATAAACACATTTAGATGGACAAGGATTTCAACCACAAATGTTCAGAGAGTTTTCAAATAAAGGGATGAATGAAGAAATAACTATTATACCAACAGAATCACATATGAAGCATATATGAATGGCCAATTATAATAATCATAGAAATACTTGCAAAGTTAAACTTATGAATGCAGTGATAAGATGACAGTTATCGGGCATAAACAAGCATAACAACATGAATATAAGATCCAGGTGCACGTATAGAATAGACAAGAAGATGAAATCTGAACAAGTTATAGCAAAAGAAGCTTGTATTACTCAATATGAAAATGGGAAGTTTGAGTTACATAATATGAAAAAGTCTCCAAAGTCGAACCCCTGGTTCCTCCTCTAACCTTAGCTTTATAGATTTACAAAACAATTCTGAGATCCTGAAAACATGGATCAAATAAGCTAAAAATAGTAAATCAAAATCTACCTGCAAAAGATGCGGGATGATCCCCAAAAATGAGGTCAATCCCATATTTCATGGTGTTCCTCTCTTGTTGAGTGTTGATGAAGTGTAATCTAGCCTCCCAAGGTTGTTGATTTAACCCTCCAAGAATGAAATTGGAGTTTGATGAAGTGTGCAAACAACCTTGATTTTCTACCATTGAAAAAGGCACCAAAACTGATTGAAACCCTTCTTCTTTCCCTTATCTATCCAAAATAACCATTTGATCTAACCTGGTAATTTATCCACCATCCATTTGAAAAGGATTCAAACCATTCAGACTCAAAAATTTCTGATCTGGGCAAAAATTCGCTCATTCTGGCAGTTACAGGCTTTCGGTGGTTAACTGTATGAAATTTTTAGCGTCTTATCCACCGAAAGCACTGCGTTTCGGAGGTTAATGAACACACACAGGCTCGCCTAAACCACCAAAAATCAGAATTTTTTCAAAATCAAAATTCTCAGTCATGGAGAGTCCGTTTTGCATGCTTAAATAGTCGATAGACATCTACAAATCCTAATCTTTCCAATGGTGCTTTCAAATTTTCATTTGGAGCCTAGGAAGCTAGTAAAATATTCCCTACAATATTAGGAATCATTCTTTCAAAAATGCCATTGCATTTTTTATCGCTAACACTGGCTCCAACTGGGATGGATACCTCCCTGTGAGGTCTCCAAGAACCTGGTAGACCTGGTGCCTTTAGTATTGGGCCATGGATTCATTCATTATTTTCAATCCCAACAATGTTTACAACATGAATTTATGTCTTTGGCTATTTACAAGATCCCTTAAAATTATGTTTCTGAAAACTCTGCCACTTGTCTTCGAAGCTTCTGCCACTTGTCTTTTGCTAAATTAAAATCTGCATATTGTTCCCTCAATATTGAACAAATTATATCACAAGCATCTTAATGATTTATCTTCAATTTGTTTCTTTCAAAACTCAAAGATATCACGTGCCAGATATATCCTAGAAATGTGGATTTTGGGCAAAATTTTGAGTGATCTGGTTAAAACAACTTTCGGTGGTTAACTGTATCTAGAATTTGGCACCTTATCCACCAAAAGTACTCTATTTCAATGGTTAATGAGAACACACAGGATCGCCTAAACCACTGAGAACAGAAACTTACCCAAAAATCGAAATTTGATGAATCTTGATTACCTGCAAGAGTACAAAGACCGCAGGGCTTGCTAGACGAAGCTCCTCCCATAGTTCATCGTCATGTTGCATTGTTACAAACTCTATTGCCTGCTCCATATCCCCAACTTATTCATGATAAGTTCCATAGCTTCTCTTGAATTCCCCATCCTTCCAAGAATGAAAACTTCTTCTTTAATAAGACCTCTTCTGGTACAAATCTCATATGCCTTGTCAAGAGAGTAATGTTGGATGCTGCGTAGGAAAGGGAGAAGCAGTCTGGGTTCATATTCTGCATAAAGCTCCACCTGGAGGCCATGAAAGTCTTTCCCTGCATGAGGAAATTTTCAAATAGAGCATGCAAATATTCATGCAATAAATATCTGTAAGTGCTATTATTCTCAGCCTTCCACAACTGTGAGACCACGTCAAATGGTTTAATAAACTCTCTTTGTTGGACTAGTAAGGCAACTGCCCTTTTTGTATCTAAAGTCATGAGTGGCAATGCCTTATCTTGTAGAGCATCATGTAGATTATGCTCCTCAATAAATTCAAATATGCCAGGTTTCCTCAGATCTGCATATATTGCAAAAGCTTTCTCATATTGTTTATCAATGACATACAAGTCAACTAGGGATTCTTTCAATGTTTGATTCACGAAACTCATGTTTAGTTGTTGTTCTATAGAAGATATTACAGTGGATGCACTGTATATAGATGATGGCCAATTGTGAATTGTGGGCAAAAGTTGCTTGTGAAAAGTTGAAATTGTGACTAGAGCTAGAAGATCCATCTCATATGCAGTATCTCGAAGTTGAGGGTTGTTGGTGGGAATATAAGGAACTAAAATTGATAACTTCCAATGCTGAGCAAACTCAAACACCCATCTTTCGCACACAGTGGCTGACCCATGCAACAATTTTGGGCATAGTGCTGTTGTTTGTGCATATTTCCCTGTTGAAATTAAGCTATCAAGGTATGATAACCCTAACTCATCAAGAAGTTCAATTGGGGCTTGTCCTGCTTCAATTGTAGCTAATGCTTTGTCATGCTGGTTATGTTGAAGAAGCCATGCTATATGGTCATCTGCATTTCGAGGCTTCGCAATGATTACATCTTTAGGAGAAACAATATAGTATAGCGGTTCATCTCCAGCAATCCACTGCGTTCCTGCACTACCACTCCTTGAGAAAGGATCATGTGCAAGCCCATAATCTGTGGCCTTATAATGCTCAAAATGGTAGATAAAGAGTTCATCTGCTGCTAAATCTTCGTTTTTCCAAGTCACGATGTGTACCTCAGGCCGTTTGGCACATCCTGCCTGCCATGATGGTATGCCTTCACCAACTTCCTTTTATCCATCCTCCTTGTCAGATATATAAGATAGAATAAGTAGATAATCTCCATAGGGTGCAAGTCCAGAAATAAAATAATCAGTCTAAAATGTAGCCACAATATCCACTTGTTTTGCACTGGTAGAGGATGAATAGTTCCTATTTTTTGTATCTGTTCCTCCAGAGGATTTGTGTTGGATGGATGTAATTTTCACAGAGGTTCCCCAATCAATGACCAAAACCTTGTCATCCTGCCACACAAGATGAGGGTGTAATAGCTCTACAGGTGGACTTGCACGTGGACACTCAATTCGATGATGATTTGCAGTGTCATAAACTTTCACGCCTGCATCATTCACCCAAGCTAAAAGACTAGTACTTCACTTCACTGCATGAATAGGACCTTCTCCAGAGTGCAGAACCTAGTCACGATTCCCAAACCATCCTTTTGTGTTGAGCAATAGTTGACCAACAAGCCCCCTGGCTACAAATCTCCTCGATGACTTCCTTGTATAGTCTGGATCAAGAAAAACAACTTTCATAGGACAATGGTATTCAAATTTTCCCTTTCATCTGTAAATAAACTGATGTGTCTTCTCTTTGCCCACTTGCATAAGCCCACTTGACTTTTATACTCAAGCTCCTCCTTTGAGAATGGTAATGAAGCCTACATGTCAAATTGTGTCCTACTACTAGTATGCTTATCCTCCTTCAGCTTTTTGACGGGAATATTTCCTCCATGCATGTTAGTATTATTATATAGAGAATACCAATTCTATGTACAGCTCCTACAGGAAAGCGAGAAGTGCCATGTTCACTTGCATCATACTCATGGGGCTGAAAACTTTGGAAGGATCCAATCTTTGCAAGGGGCTCTGACTTACAAGGCAACACATTTTTGTTCACATTGAAAATTGAATGAGTAGCTTTCACAAGTGCTGTAGGGGGTACCTGTGCAAAGTGGCGATGATCGAGCAGTTAAATAGATACCTCTCTAAATCTTGTCTCTCCCACTCTGATGGATCTCTTCAGACCTGGTTGTCCCAGTGTCCTTCCCACAAAACTGTTTGGATTGGTTGGTGTGAATGGCTCTTCATCTGTAGGTTTGACAATGGAAATTTTTTCATATCCCTTCGGATGAGCTCTTGGAGCTTAAACATGATACGCTGACGTGAAGTAACAGGGGTGTTACTCCAGCCAGAAAAAGTTTGTTTTGCAGCATCTATTGCCAATTGAAATTCTTCCACGCGGCCCAATGCCTTCAATCTGTCAAATGTTTCAAACAAATGCAGAGATTTCACCTACGCGATTTTTGGAACCCGAATCTTTGAGATATTGGCGGCTTATGAAATTGACACCTGTGCTAAATTTTATTGTTGAACTGTGGCTTGCCATGACCAAATTTAGAAAGTGTCCGTGTGGTATTTCTCAGCATGGACAGTTCGTCATGCTTATTCATTTGAGTGAATCGCCGGCTATATTTCCTAAAACCCAAACTTTTGAAGTTCTTGAAGTGATATTTATCACAGCCCAGGCCATTAGCACCAGATCCAATCTGTTGCACGGTCACCAGATTCTTCCATATATAACATAGAATCGATATGGTAGAAATTGTGCTAAAGAAAAGATTTGGTTTTATATAATAGGAAAAATTCCCAATTTTGATGCTCAATGAGGGTATCCTGAACAAGATTTGTTGTCGCATTTCCATTAGATCCATAAAATTTGGTATAGTGTCTTTTATATGATTTTCCACTAGGAAATATGACTTCCGGACTGTCCCATGCTAATGTAAATGTAACAATCTTCTTTCCATGAGGTGGAACTGCTACCGAAGCCACAACAACAGAAAAAATTGAAGCCCCTTGTTCTAAAAAAGGAGAAGGTGTGCCACAAGTATCTTCATCAAAAGACCCATGCTCTTATCTAAAAAATCTTCCTGGTCTTCAAAATCTTCGACAGTTGTAGTAGATCTCCATAGGCTGTGTGAAGAATCGAGTTTGGCACTATTGGTAGAAAAACAGGTAACCAATTCAATCTTTCCGCCTTGCTAGACACCTTCAAAATTAGAAATGAAACTTGATAATAATGCCATTAATTATCATCTATCGTTAGGAACCCTTCTCATGACATTCGGATTAAGAAAAATTGGATCTGTGCAAAATTTGTAGCGTTCTGCCCTGTTTCTATGCTTTTGGTAGTTAAAGAGACAAAATTTGAAAATGTTAACTGCCAAAAGCTCTACCTTTTGGTAGCTAATGAACAATCATTTGTTTGTCTAACCCACCAGAAGCTGTAACTTCAATGAAAACTTCAGAAACTAAAAAATTTCCTTACTTCATTATACTGAGAATATTTGGGTTGCTTGGACGATGTTCCAGTCTTTTTTACAGGTCTGGTTTTTGCTCTCTTCTGTTCCTTCTTGAGGATGTCCCTTCCTTGGTTGTTTTGATTCCACAACTTCTCTGGAACTCGTTTTCGTTATTTAGATTGACAGCAGACGCATTCAAAAAATTTCTATGAAGATTCCTTACAAAAGACGTCTTGGTCACTTCCTTAATCCACTTCATCTTCACTATCAATACCATGCCTTGCTCTACTTATTGGAGACAATTGAAAAACAATTAAAAATGAATCTTCCTACTCAGATGGTGAGGTTATTCTTCTGCCTACTCCTATATTAACCAAATCTTCAACTTGGTTAAGTAAAAGCATATTTCCACATCAAGCATTCAAGCAACTTGATGACTGAAGGAACCTCATTTATGCTACTGATCAACATATAATTATAAAACCATAACAGTAGCCATAAAGATTCCTTAAAAAAATCATACTCATCCCTAAAAATCGATGACATGATGAAATTTGAAATTTTTAGGGAATCTGAAAGATATGATTCCAACAATACTTCCACTGGATCTTTAAAACTAGAATCACAATTATACTGATTCAGAGAAAATGTCCAATCATGCATATTCTTCCATTTGCTGCAAAACAGATGACTTCTATGATAGTCCTCTTGCTGTTCTAACTGGAGATTAAATGATTTCTTCAATTTCTGTTTCTCACAATTCCTGACAATTCCATCCGTCTGCAAATCTGAAAGTTGTTGTAAGCTACTTTTACTAATTTCAGATTCCATCTGAATATAAGACAACTGATCCATGTGATTTATATCTAGAGAAATTATATTTTCAGATATATAATAATCAGGAATAACTGTAGCAAGAGAACTTTCAACCTTTGGATTATTTACTTCTACTTCATGTTCATGTGAAAGCGTATCATCTTCAGGAATATTAGAAAATTGATAAATATTGTGAGCAATGAGTAATTCTTTATCTAAATCTGTGGCATCCTTAATCCCATATTCAAAACTATAAGAGACGTTTGAATCAATGAAAAATGTGTCTACAATATGACTATCACCAACATCTTCACAATCAGAAGGAATACTAGCTGAATGTTGGATGTGGAATGCAAATTATTTACAAAAATTATCAAAAATAAGATCAGCTGAGTAAATCTTCTCGTAATATGAATTGAAAGCCACATGAAAATCCTTTAGAGAATGGATACTAATAGCAGGAAGGGATTGACACCATTCATGAGCATTTTATTCTAAAGAAAATTTGAACAACTTGATTAAAACATCCTCGTGAACAAAGCCATGTTCAAGCACACATCTATGAAAATTGAATAAATGATCACCTGGATGATCGTCCTTGCTTCCTCTGAATCTGGGAAGATAGTCATCCCATTCAACTATAGTAGGCATTGGATGTGGAAAACCAGATATGTCTGAAAAATCACAAAATGCATACCTTGCAGCTAGAATCTTTTCCATTTCATTTATATACCAATGGAGTCACCACTGAATTCGCCTTCATGGAGTCGCCACTGAATTCAACCTTCATGGATTCGCCAGATAGATGATTACAACCAATGTAGTGTCCAACCTTTGTCTATCATCAAAGATTAGATCTATGTCATCTCCCAGGGAAGCTAAGCTTCGATCTCCTCTCCCCGGAAATGACGCCAATTTGTTATCTCTCGAGGAAACTCTCCTAGGATGTAAGTCATAGATGCCTGGTAACTTAATCTTTTGGTAACTATTTTCTCAATAAAAAGTGTCGGTTTGGATCAAGTCGGAGGAATGAATCATTTATCACTCAAATCATGCATAAACACATTTAGATGGACAAGGCTTTCAACCAAAAATGTTCAGAGAGTTTGCAAATAAAGGGATGAATGAAGAAATAACTATTATACCAGCAGAATCACATATGAAGCATATATGAATGGCCAATTATAATAATCACAGAAATACTTGCAAAGTTAAACTTATGAATGCAGTGATAAGATGATAGTTATCGGGCATAAAAAAACATAACATCATGAATATAAGATCTAGGTGCAAGTACATAATAGACAAGAAGATGAAATCTGAACAAGTTATAGCAAAAGAATCTTGTATTACTCAATATGAAAATGGGAAGTTTGAGTTACATAATATGAAAAAAGTCTCCAAAGTCGAAGCCCTGGTTCCTCCTCTAACCTTAGCTTTATAGATTTACAAAACAGTTCTGAGATCCTGAAAACATGGATCAAATAAGCTAAAAATAATAAATCAAAATCTACTTGCAAAAGATGTGGGATGATCCCCAAAAATGATGTCAATCCTAGATTTCATGCTCTTCCTCTCTTATTGAGTGCTGATGAAGTGTAATCTAGCCTCCCAAGGCTGTTGATTTAACCCTCCAAGAATGAAATTCGAGTTTGCTGAAGTGTGCAAACAACCTTGATTTTATTCCATTGAAAAAGGCACCAAAATTGATTGAAACCCTTCTTATTTCCCTTATCTATCAAAAATAACCATTTGATCTGACCTCATAATTTATCCACCATCCATTTGAAAATGATTCAAACCATTCAGACTCAAACATTTCTGATCTGGGCAAAAATTCACTCATTCTGGCAGTTAAAGGCTTTCGGTGGTTAACTATATGAAATTTTTAGCGTCTTATCCACCGAAAGCACTGCGTTTTGGAGGTTAATGAGCACACACAGGCTCGCCTAAACCACCGAAAAGCATAAGTTTTTCAAAATCAAATTTATCAGTCGTGGAGAGTCCCTTTTGCATGCTTAAATAGTCAATTGACATCTACAAATCCTAAGCTTTCCAATGGTTCTTTCAAATTTGCATTTGGAGCTTGGGAAGCTAGTAAAATATTCCCTACAAGATTAGGCATCATTCTTTCAAAAATGTCATTTCATTTTTTATCGCTAACAGAGGCATAGAGCAATTTCTGAATAAGAGGTCAATTTTCAAGAACACAGTGTCAAGCAATTATGGTTAGCATGGTCACATGTGCCTTGGAAAAAGAGACATGTGGGAACTTATGAAACTTAGTTATGTCACTCGGTTTGGATTTTATTCCCTTGGACCAAATTGTCAACATGTCCCTGAATGACATGAAGAGGTGAGTTGTAACTCACGATAAAACTCTAACTGAGACTCAGATGGGAGAACCGATAGTTGCATTGGATCTCATGCACTGGGTTTTAGCAAGTAGGGTCCCTCCACTTTCATTTTGTTTCCCAAAAAATCATTTGTTGGAGGATCATTGGAACTAGAGTTTTTCTCAATGAGGCATAGTGAAATTTATAAGTAGGAGGTCAATTTTCAAGAACACTGTGTCGAGCGATTATCACATGGGCCTTGGCAAAACAGAAGTGAGAGAGCTTACGAAACTTTGTTATGCTAATCGGTGTGGATTTTATTCCCCTGTACCAAATTTCCAACATTTCCATGAATGGATTGAGGAGGGGAGTTACAACTCATGATAAAACTCGAACTAGGCCTCAAATGGAAGAATAATTGGTTCCATTTTGTTATCACTCCAAGAAACTCCTTACGGTTGTAGGCTAAGGATGCTTGGTAACTTAAGAATAATGTGTAGGTATGCTTGGAACAATGGGATACTCAATGATTAATGTAATAGACAACTCATCATACATCCAAAAGAAACAATGCTTTCAGGAAACAATAATCATATCAAGTAATTTGAAAGGAGAGGATGAAGAACACTAATCTTGATTGCCAAATACGACTGGATGTAGGGCTTAATGCAAGATATAAATAAATCCTTCACTTCAATTCTATGAGCTCAATAAAGAGATGACATTCTTCATAAGCTAATATAAACTGAAATAAAGTACAGAAAAGGAAATGTGAATATTTCTGATATTGAAAGAGAAAGGAGACTGTAATTTTATTATGCAATAAGAGTCTATACAGTAGAACAAAAATGTATTCCCAGTTTGAACCCTTGTCTCTTAGAAAAGCTAGGCATTTATAGCCTTTTACAATAAGTTTTTAAGATCCTAAAAACTTGGATTTGTATCTAAAAATAGAAAATCAAATTAACTAAGACAATTGATAACAAAGACTAGTGGCTAGGCTAGCATTCGAACTGTCTTCCATATCAAAATTTGACATCTATACTTCATCAGCTTTTGGAATTTGTTGTGTCATGAAAAAGGTAAAGGCAACTGTCTTTGTAGATGGATTTCTTCAATTTCTCATAGTCGAAACTTTAGGAGACCGATTTAGCATGTGGTTTTCAAAATTTCCATGAATCTCTGATGTTGAGTATTTTTTGACTAAGTAGTTAACCCTTTAATGCTCTGGAACCTCTTTAAATCCTTTGAAAATCGCCTTGCTCCATATTTAGCTTTCAAAAATTCTTTTTGTGCTTTCACCAACTAACTCGCTTTATGATTCGCTAGTTAGCTGGTGAAAGCTCTGTCTTTCACCAGCTAACTGGTCGTAAATTAACCTTTTGCACTGGTGAAAGCTCTGCCTTGGCCAAAAAGGAACTTTCACCTCCAAAATTGTTGCTTTATCAAAAAATCAGTGTGTCTCTTCTTTATCTCCTTGCATATTCACAACAACCTAGGCTAGCACTTGCAGATCTGGGTGTGACTTCTGTTTCTGCTTCAATTTTCTAATCTTCCTCTTAAGGCGTTTTGCTAACCACCATAGACTGTTATAATATTTGGTGATTTTCTTCTTCCTCTTCTTGTCCTTGACACTTTCACGAGCCAAATTTTCAAATGCAACATTTGTTTCTGTGAAATTCTTAGACAAAGTTTTGTACCTCTCCTTAATTACTCTTTCTAAAACCTCCTATTGAGAAATCACTTCTTTAAGTTGCTTGATAGAATGTGATTTCTTTGACCCTTTTCCCTTTGATGTTTCACCTTCATCAGTGGGAGTAAAAGTCTCACAATCCTATGCAAATTCCATGGAGTGTTCAGGGCTTTTAATGGATGGGCTTTCATCTTCTTTCTCTGGCTCTGTTTCTGAGTCTGTGTATGGTAGATTTAAGATATTTGTTTTCTTTTCTATAGGCTGCTCTATAGTAGTTTCAAAATCTAACTTTTTCTTTGACCTGTGAGACTTTATGCCATAAATCCTATCTTCTGGTGGTCCTGAAAGAGTTCTCCTCTTCCTTGAGCTTCTCTGAGGAGTTAATTGCCTTTTTACAACTCTCTTCTGCTCATTCATGGGTTGAGTTTGGGTTTCAAAGCCCTCCCAAAAAAGAAAATGTTGCCAAGTCCTTCCTCTTTGTCTTAGCTCCTCCAATATTATCAATTTCATTAGGCCAAAATGACAAAGGGTGTTTTTCATACTTAAAGGTTCAGCCCTAATCTTTTTACAGACTTTAGTTAGGATTTTATGCAAGAAGAAAGGTAAATTTAGTAGAGTTTTCCCTGTAAAATGGTCTAAGAGATTGAAATGGTATAGCATCAGCTTGTCATACCTACCTTATGAGGTTATATAGAGTTGGATTCCCTTGAACAAGTCATGCCACTCATCCTCCAAATGAGAAACTGGCATGCTTTTCTTCCATGCACCATTTCTGAATTCTTCCTTAAGATATGATCTGAAATTGAGGTTCTTGGTTGCTGTTGTTTTGAACCAACTCTGGCCTGATATAGGTAAGCTGGTCATTGTAGCAATGGCAGCTTCATCAACTATGATTTCTAAAGACCTGACACAGGCTTTATTTCCATCGTATGATTTAGCAAACACTTCAACTATTGTTTGGTGACAGTCGTTCTGTAACTTCTGAACATATCCCATGCAACCTGCATCTGAGAAGTGTTTTTGCACCTCTGGATGCGCTTGTAGAAAGGATAGACTATCTAATTCTTTCCTTAACAATGAACCACTTCGTTTCCTTGCCATCTGCAATTCGAACCCCAAACAATTTTGCACACAAAAACACTGTAATCTGCTGTTTGAGCCGAGGTTTGGTGCTGGTGAAAACTCTTGGCGTTGTCTTTCAAAAATGAAAACATATCATATGCCTGTGGATGATGCGTGTTGGGGATATGAGGCGTTGATTTGATGTCATCAGCCGAGTAGTACCGCTCCTTTACCTGTGATGATGGATTTGAATTTGCAATGTCCAACACCATTTTCTCATGAAGCATGCATTTCTGAACATGATCTGCTTTGAAATCTGATTTAGACGTGAAAAACCAAATCTTCATCATTATCCTCTTTCACCAGCGCCTTATAATGATTACGTGACGTGTTTTGAGCATGTCATCTTTTGATTTTTGAAAACGTGGAGAAAACACACGTGTTCCGCACTTTCACCAGCTAACGGTCCATGGGGAAATGCTCCTTAACTGTTGAAAATCGCTGCTTTCATTAGCTAATCATCAACTTTGAAACACGTGTTAGCCGTTGAAAGTCTTTTCATGAAATTTTAAATAAAATACCTTTATGGATCGTCTTATTTCTAAGATATGAATTAAAAACCTAAGTTTTGCCACTAGAAGAACTTAAAACAAAATGGAGAAAACTACCAATAACCATGCTATCAACCACAAAATGAAACCATAGTGACCGATTCATTTTGGGAGATAACATTTGGCTCCAACTGGGATGGACACCTCCCTGTGAGGTGACCAAGAACCTAGCTAGACTCAGTAGCCTTTATTACAATTTAAAAAAATTAAAAAATAGTTTTCCTTAGTACCATTAGGCATGGAGTTATTCAAGTGATAGAAACAAAGAAAATAGAACTAAAAAGAATATGTACAAGTAGAATAGGGATTTAATAAAAAGCCTTATGAAAAATAGGTCTTTAGAAAGTGCCCGTTGAAAGGGCCACCTGCTACTTCCTCGCCTGCAAGATTTTGGAGAACAAAGGTATTGTTTTGCTGAACCGCTGTTATGATGAAAGGACCTGTCCAGAGAGCATCAAATTTGCCATGTTTCCCCTTCTCTTGCCTTGCTGCATCCCATTTTAAGACTATTTCCCCTGTTTGAAGATATTTGATTTGACTTTTTTGTCGAAGATCTCCTTGATTTTTCCTTGGTGTAATTATGTCTTTTCCAAAAGCTGCTCTCTATCTTGTTGTAACTCTACCAATTTATGAATTCTCTGAGTTAAATCACTTGGTTCATAATCAGTTTCTTGTAAAAAAAATTCAACCGGTAGTGCAAGTTGAACAGGAAATATGGCTTCAGTACCATATACCAACTTGAAAGGAGATGTACCAATTGATTTTTTACATGTAACCCTGTCAGCCCACAAAGCAAATTTCAGCTTGGAATCCTAGCCTCTGGTATTTTGTTCAAGCAACTTCTTTATAATTACGACTAAAATCTTATTTGATGACTCAGCTAAGCCATTTCCTTGTGGATAGTAAGCAGTGGAATGTACTAGTTGAATTCCCAGCTCTTCACATAGGTTTACCAAGTGCTTATCCTTGAATGCAACAACGTTATCAATGAATATTCTCTTAGGGAAACCAAATCTGGTGAATATGTTTTCTTGCAGAAAATTTATGATGACAGTATGATTGGAGTTCCTGGTAGGAATAGCCTCAATCCACTTTGTAAAATAATCGATGGCAACAAGGATCCACCTATGGTGACTACTAGAAGGTGGGTGAATCTCATCTATAAAATCCAGACCCCATTGCTGGAAGGGACCTGTGACCACTATAGATCTGAGGGGAAGAGACTTCAGTTGTTGTTTTCCTTCAAATCTTTGGCACTTGTTACATGTTCTAACAAACTCACACACATCTGAAAATAACAATGGCCAGTAATAACCAAACCTTAAGATTTTATGTGTGGTGGTTTTTCAATAGTGATGTCCTCCACATTCACTATTATGGAATTCAATCATGACCTTATCTGCTTCTTCTTGGTTTATGCACCTCAACAATAAACCTATTGGATTTTTCCAGAACAATAAGTTGGCATTGATGCAGAAATTCATGGATTTGAGCTTTAAAGCCCTTCCTTGTGCTTTTGTCAAATCTGAAGGGACTGATAAAATTTGCAGAAAATGAATAATGTGACTATACCATTTGCAATTATCTAGGTGAGTTGATACCTACATTTCCTCACCTTCTTTATCCTCTAAAGACTGAACATTATCTGCATTAATACTTACCAAATTTATTTCGAGCAGTTACAATTTTCTTCTGCCAAAAGTTTGGCAAGGCCCTGAACCTTCACAAGTTTCGTTGGTTTAATTTCAACATCAAATTCAATCAACTTTGCTATCCACTTACTCCTTTTTCCATCTATGTCGGGTTGTATAAGCACATCTTTAAATGAACTGGAGGGTACAAAAGCTATTAGCTTGGCTTGAAGGATGTAAACTCTGAAAGATTTCAATGACTTGATAAGTGCATATGCTTGTTTCTCCAATAATTCATACTTTACCTCTGCATCCCTCAAGACCTTACTGAAGAAGGAAACTGACTACTCCTGATCATCGGCATTTTTCTCCAAGATTACTATTGCAATTGTATCTCTTGAAGAAAATGAAAAAATGTAAAATACCTTGGCGAAGTCGGGGCTGATCAAAACAGGGGCTGTTGTAATGGCTTCCTTGATAGCATTGAATGAGTGTTTGGCTTCTTCAGTGCATTTTACCTTGGAGTCCTTTCTTAACATAGTAGTAATATGTTTTGCGAGTTCTGCAAAGTTTACTATAAACCTCCTAATAAAGTTTATAGTCCCAAGGAAAGACTGAATGTCCTTCTTTGATCTAGGAAGAGACAGATTTTTAATCACTTCTACTCTTTTTGGGTCGATTTTCACCCCATTAGCTGAAACAATATGTCCAAGTAATTTCCCTTCCTTAAGTGCAAAATTTGATTTTTTTGGATTAAGAGAAATGCCATACCTTCGACATTTTAGAAATTTCCTTTCTAAGTGTTGCAAATGAAGTTCATGGCTGCTCGAGAAAACAGTGATATCATCAAGATATATCAGGACAAATTTATCTTTCTCTCCAACGAAAGAAATATCCATCTCCCTTTGGAATGTCGCTCCTGCATTCATCAATCCAAAGGGCATCTTTTCGTACATAAACATACCCCATGGAGTAGTAAAAGAAGCCTTTTCTTTATCATCCGGATGGACAACAATCTGGTTGTATCTAGAAAACCCATCAATAAAAGACATCACCTTTGATCCTGACACCTTCTGCAAAATATGTTCCATTTTGGGCAGAGGGTCGCTGTCCTTCCTAGAGCACTTATTCAAACTTTTGAAGTCGACGCAGAGTCTGATCTGTCCATTCTTCTTCCTGGCCGGTACGATATTTTCAATCCATTCTGAATATCTAAGAGGTATGATGATGTGGGCATCGAATAGTTTTTTGATTTCCCTTTCCATTGTAGGCAGCAACAAAGGATTAAAGGATCTAAGTTTCTGCCTAAATAGTTTGGTATCTTTGTTCAAGGGAACCTTATGCTGAATTACCTCTGTGTCAAAAGTCTTCAAGTCATCATATTGCCAAATGAAGATGTCAACAAAATCCTTTAGCAATTCTCCATAATCAACCTTTTGTTTTTCGGTCAAATGTGAAGCTAAGTTGACATATTTAGGATCCTGTTCACTTGCTACATTATACTGCAAAACTTCTGAATCTTTTTCCCCATTTTCCAATTTGACAGCCACATCATTATTATCAAAAATCCTTTCCAAAGGGACCAAACCTTTAGGAATTCTATTGGTAGATAGCTGGACTATTTCATGTGTTGCAATTTTTCTTCTGAATTTTGGCTTCTTAATTTCATCGTCATTTTCAATCTCCTGATCAATTTGCAAATATGCAAACTCATCTATCACTGCAAGAAATCTAGTGAGATCAACATCATCTTCGAAAACCTTCCAAAATTTTACATTATTAGGGAGGGATGGCCTATATTTAACTTGAATTTCATAATTCAATTTATGAGGCAGAGGGGGTATGAAACCACAAGCCGACACAACTAATGAATCAACTAATTCATTCATTGCTCTGGGTACATATGAAATTTTAAAATCTGCAAAAGTATGAATTGCCCTCAAAACTTCATCTCTGTATTCTTTCAGCCTGACATGTTTTGCTTGAAAGGACTTATTCACCTGCTGAATGATCAAATCTACATCTCCAAATATCTGCAATCTTTTAATCTCCATCTCTTTGGCTGCATTTTTCCATAGAAGTAGTGCCTCATACTCAGCAATATTATTAGTCACTTTAAAATCAACTTTAAAGGACAAATGAGAAGTTTTCTTAGAAGGGGAAATCAATACCACCCCTGCTCCTGCTGATTCTTTGGTACAAGCACCATCAAAGAACATGGTCCAAAGATCATCCTCTGCTACTTCTGTGGACTGAACTACAGGCTTTCTGAGCAGTAATGCATCTGGTAATGAATCATTAATTTGCAAAATACAAGATCCCATACCTGTGTCGACAGAATAGATAGGATGATTGGATGGATTTTGTTCATCATTTATTACATATGCCAACTGTGATTACCTGTATAACCTTCTATTCACCCCTCCAATAATAGGGATAGTAGTGTAGGAGAGATCCATTTGAAGAGTGCCACCTAGCCTCTTCATCCACGATCTTGATAACAGACATCCAAATTTAGGTGGTATGTCTGCCACTACTATATCCATAACCATAGTCTTCATGGATTCTTGGGTTAAAGTTATAGCCAAGTCCTTGATCATTCCAAGACATTTGACTTTTCGAGAGTCAAAAGAGAAAAGATTGTGATAAGACTTGGTGATCTCCATCCCAAGCTCATCCATGACCGCTTTTGGCATCAAATTGTGAGAAGCACTAGAGTCCAACAAACAGTTATGTAATGTTTTCTCATTAATATTTAGAGAGATGTAAAAGGGAGGACATCTTTCATCTCTGTCTTCTATCATTTGGCCCAGAGTAATGGTTGGATTTTCATCATATATGTTGAGAATACTAGTGGAAGGGGATATAGATTTGGGATCTAAAGTTTTGAGGATATCCTTTTTGAACATTTCATTTTTCATTAACTCGACTAGACGAATAGGAATTTTAATTTTCTGCATTTTAGCCTCAAAATTGAACAAATATGGGATTTTATCAGAATCTTTATCAGAGACCTTTACCTCATTCAAAGGAGCTTTCTGATTGTTTTTTTGTTCAACAGGGGCCTGAATTTCTGGAGTTTGATGCTTGACAGGGGCAGCAATCTTCTTGGGAGGAGCTGATGTTTTTGCTTTTGAGGGATTTGTTTGTTGATTCTTTGATGTCTGATATTTTTTCTTAACAGGGGCTGTGCTCTTTTCAAGAGAGGTTGGTGCGTTCTGTTGGGTAGTATCAGATTTAGATTGGAGATTATATCTATTCTTATCTTCTATCGTGAAAATGACATCATCAATAGGATTATCCTCTGTCTGTTCATTCATCAATGCTTCTTCATAGTTGTGTTGTGTCAGATAAGATTTCCATGTTTGTTCTCCAACACAATGAATATTATCTTCTCCATCTTCTTGATAATCACCTTCATCTTCATCCATCACAACATTTTGAAGAGGGGCATTTATTCTCTGATTTTCAGTAGGATTCTTTTCTCTTTGCAAAATCTGTGTTGGATGATTATTTCTTCTGAAGTTGTTGGGATTTTGACTTGGGTTCCTACCTACATAATCATAAGTGCCTCTTCCCTTCACAGGATGCTTATTTTCAATCTTGAGCTTAGATATCTCAGAGGTTAGAGACTCTATCATCTTAGCCATTTTATCAAACTTTGGGTCAGCTCTTGATGAAGAAGAAGCTTCATTCCTTGGCCTTCTCCTATCAGAATTTCCCTTTAGCTTTTGAGAAGCTAAAATATTTGATTCCACCTCAAGGGAAACATCTTTCATGAGAGATAATGTCGGTGACCTCCTTTCTCTCAACAATAATAATTAAATATGAGTCGAAAGCATTAGAATATGTGATCTTGGTAGAAGCATCTGAAGGTTTTATCTCTACTGGTATTTGACTGTACATCTGGTTAAATCTTTTAGTGAAATTAGAGACTAACTCACTATTTTGTTTCCTTAGATTTTCGAATTCTTTGATATAGTATACAAAATCTCTTCTATCACCCCAATGTTTCAAGAAGGTCTCATCCAATTGCTTGATTCTAGCTATGGAACTAGTAGGGAGTTCTTTGAACCATTTCCTAGCATGGCCATTTAATATTTGGACAAAAATTCGTGTCCAAACATCTTCCTCTTCAATATAAAGGTTTTCAGCATAACTATATAAAGCCTCAATATGTTCCTCAGCAGACAAATCACCTTCACCTGTGTATTTGGGCATATACTTCTGATAGTCTCCCGTTGGCATGGCTGATATTGGGTTTGGAAATATAAGTGGTCCATACCTAGCAGCTAGGATTTGTTGCATCTTCGTCAAAGGAGGTGGTGCAGCCATAACTGTCAGGGGTGAGAAAAGTGATGGTTTCTTTTTTGAGTCTTCAACACTGGAGGAATGCGAAGGAGGTGAATCTTCTAATGGGAAAGAGGTCTAATATGAGGCTCTGTAAAAATTTTCAAGTTGTCTAGCTAAGTTTTCTTCACCTTTAGTAGATATCTCTTGGAGAAGATGTTCAACAACAAGGAGGCTAGTATAAATTTTTAAATGATATTCTTGTTTCTGAGAATGAAAAGACTCAAGAGAAGAAGAACTATGACTTCTTTCTAAAGTCTTGGATGTTTTTTCAATCAAATTTGAATCTATCAATTTATCATCATTGGTATTTTCCTGTTGATCAAAAGGATTTTGTTCTTCTACAGTAATTACAGTTGTTTTTTCATCAGTACTCTTTGAAAAGAATTCAAATTTTTATGTAGTAGACTTTCCAGAACTGAAAAAGAGGATAACCTTCTGTATCTAATTTTGAAGCTTGACCCTGAATTGTCTTTCCTTTCCTGAGAATTAGTTCTGTATTGGACACTGGTGTGATAGGTGATTCTTGAGGATTCACCCTAGTACTGATCCTCTTAGGAGCTAGGATGAATTTGTGGAGTTGCCAGATAGATAATACAACCAACTAAAATGTCCAATCTTTGTCTATCATCAAGGATCAACTCTGTGTCGTATCCCAGGAAAGCAAAACTTAAATTTCGTCTCCCCAACAACGACGCCAATTTGTTATCACTCCAAGAAACTCCTTAGGGTTGTGGGCTAAGGATGCTTGGTAACTTAAGAATAATGTGTAGGTATGCTTGTAACAATGGGATCCTCAATGATTAATGTAATAGACAACTCATCATACATCCAAAAGAAACAGTGCTTTCAGGAAACAATAATCAGATCAAGTAATTTGAAAGGAGAGGATGAAGAACACTAATCTTGATTGCCAAATACAACTAGATGTAGGGCTTAATGCAAGAGAGAAAGAAATAATTCACTTCAAGTATATGAGCTAATAAAGAGATGACAATATTCATAAGCTAAGATAAAATGAAATAAAGTACAGAAAAGGAAACGTGAATATTTCTGATATTGAAAGCGAAAGGAGACTGTAATTTTATTATGCAATCAGAGTCTATATAGTAGCACAAAAATGTATTCCCAGTTTGAAACCTTGTATCTTAGAAAAGATAGGCATTTATAGCCTTTTACAATCAATTTTTAAGATCCTGAAAAACTTGGATCTGTATCTAAAAATAGCGAATCAAATTAACTAAGACAATCAATAACAAATACTAGTCGCTAGGCTAGCATTCGAACTGTCTTCCATATCAAAATTTGACATATGTACTTCATTAGCTTATAGAATTTGTTGTGTCATGAAAAAGGTAAAGGCACATGTCTTTGTAGATGTATTTCTTCAATTACTCATAGTCGAAACTTTAGGAGACCGATTTAGCATGTGGTTTTAAAAATCTCCACGAATCTCTGATGCTGAGTATTTTCTGACTAAGTAGTTAACCCTTTAATGCTCTGGAACCTCTTTAAATCCTTTGAAAATTGCCCTACTCCATATTTAGCTTTCAAAAATTCTTTTTGTGATTTCACCAACTAACTCGCTTTATGATTCGCTGGTTAGCTGGTGAAAGCTTTGTCTTTCACCAGCTAACTGGTCGTAAATAAACCCTTTGCACTGGTGAAAGCTTTGCCTTGGCCAAAAAGGAACTTTCACCTCCAAAACTGTTGTTTTATCAAAAACTCAGCGTGTCTCTGATTTATCTCCTTGCATATTCACAACAACTTGGGTTAGCACTTGTAGATTTGGGTGTGACTTATGTTTCTGCTTCAATTTTCTAATCTTCCTCTTAAGGCATTTTTCTAACCACCATAGACTGTTATAATCTTTGGTGATTTTCTTCTTCCTCTTCTTGTCCTTGACACTTTCACGAGCCAACTTTTCAAATGAAGCATTTGTTTCTGCGAAATTATCAGACAAATTTTTGTATCTCTCCTTAATTACTCTTTCTAAAAACTTCTGTTGAGAAATCACTTCTTTAAGTTGCTTGATTTTCTGTGATTTGTTTGACCCTTTTCCCTTTGATGTTTCACCTTCATCAGTGGGAGTAAAAGTCTCACAATCCTGTGAAAATTCCATGGAGTGTTCAGGGCTTTTAATGGCTGGGCTTTCATCTTCTTTCTCTGTTTTTGAGTCTGTGTATGGTAGATTTAAGATATTTGTTTTCTTTTCTATAGGCTACTTTGTAGTAGTTTCAAAATCTAACTTTTTCTTTGACTTGTGAGAATTTATGCTAGAAATCCTATCTTCTTGTGGTCCTGGAAGAGTTCTCCTCTTCCTCGAGCTGCTCTAAGGAGTTAATTTCCTTTTTCCATCTCTCTTCTGCTCATTCATGGGCTGAGTTTGGGTTTCAAAGCCCTCCCAAAAACGAAAATGTTGCCAAGTCCTTCCTCTTTGTCTTAGCTCCTCCAGGATTATCAATTTCATTAGGCCAAAATGACAAAGGGTGTTTTTCATACTTAAAGGTTCAGCCCTAATCTTTTTACAGACTTTAGTTAGGATTTTATGCAAGAATAAAAGTAAATTTAGGAGAGTTTTCCCTGTAAAATGGTCTAAGAGATTGAAATGGTATAGCATCAGCTTGTCATACCTGCCTTATGAGGTTATATAGAGTTGGATTCCCTTGAAAAAGTCCTGCCACTCATCCTCCAAATGAGAAACTATCATGTTTTTCTTCCATGCATCATTTCTGAATTCTTCCTTAAGATATGCTCTGAAATTGAGGTTCTTGGTTGTTATTGTTTTGAACCAACTCTGGCCTGATCTAGGTAAGTTGGTCGCTGTAGCAATGGCAACTTCATCAACTATGATTTCTAAAGATCTGACACAAGCTTTATTTCCATCGTATGATTTAGCAAACACTTCAGCTGTTGTTTGGTGACAATCGTTCTGTAACTTCTCAACATATCCCATGCATCCTGCGTCTGAGAAGTGTTTTTGCACCTCTAGATGCGCTTGTAGAAAGGATAGAATGTCTAATTATTTCCTTAACAATGAACCACTTCATTTCCTTTCCATCTGTAATTCGAACCCCAGACAATTTTGCACACAAAAACACTATAATCTGTTGTTTGAGCCGAGGTTTGGCTCTGGTGAAAACTCTCGACGTTGTCTTTCAAAAATGAAAACATATCATATGCCTATGGATGATGCGTGTTGGGGATATGAGGCATCGATTTGATGTCACCAGTCGAGTAGTACCACTCCTTTACCTGTGATGATGGATTTGAATTCGCAATCTCCAGTGCCATTATCTCATGAAGCATGCATTTCTAAACATGATCCGCTTTGAAATCTGATTTAGACATGCAAAACTGAATCTTCATCATTATCCGCTTTCACCAGCGCCTTATAATGATTACATGACGTGTGTTGATCATGTTATATTTTGATTTTTGAAAACGTGGAGAAAACACACGTGTTTCGCGCTTTCACCAGCTAACGGTCCGTGGGGAAATGCTCCTTAACTGTTAAAAATCGTCGCTTTCATTAGCTAATCATCAACTTTGAAACATGTGTTAGCTGTTGAAAGTCTTTTCATGAAATTTTAAAAAAAGACCTGTATGGATCGTCTTATTTCTAAGTTATGAATTAAAAACCTATGTTTTTCCACTAAAGGAACTTAAAAAAAAATGGAGAAAACTACCAATAACCATGCTATCAACCACAAAATGAAACCATAGTGACTGATTCATTTTGAGAGCTAACACGTTTGATTTGAGGCACTGGGTTTCAACTAATGGGGCCCCTTCTCTATAATTCCATTTCCCAGAAAATAATTTGTTGGAGGATCATTGAAACTACGGTTTTCCTCAATGAGGCACAGTGCAATTTCTGAAAAAGAGGTTGATTTTAAATAACAACATGTCAGACAATTATGGGTAGTGTGGTTGCATGGTACTTGGCCAAAAAAACATGCAAGAGCCTATGAAACTCTATTATGATGGTCGATTTGGATTTTATGCCCCTGGACCAAATTACCAACATGTCCCTGAATGACTTGAGGAAGCAAGTTGAAACTCGTGATAAATATATAATCGAGACTCAGATGGATAAATCGTCAGTTTCATTGGATCTAGGGCACCAAGTTTCAGCTATTAGGGAACCTCTTCTATCATTTTATTGCCTGGAAAAGTGTTTGTTGCAGGATCACTAGAACTAGGGCTCTTCTCAATGAGGCATAATGCAATTTTTAACTAGAGGTATATTTTGAAGAACACTTTTTTAGACTATTATGTGTAGTTTGGTCATGTGGGCCTTGGCCAAAAAAATGCGTGGGAGCTTACAGAACTTTGTTATGCTGCTCGGTTTGGATTTTATGCCCATAGACCAAATTGTCAACATGTTCCTAAATGTCTTGAGGAGGAGAGTCGCAACTCACGATAAATATCTAACCTAGATTCAGAGGGATGAATATTCAATTGCATTGGATATGGGGCACTGGGTTTCATTTATTTGGGCCCCTATGATATCATTTTGTTTCCTAGAAAAATGTTTTTTGGAGGATCACTAGAACTAGGGTTTTCCTCAATGAGGCATAATTCAATTTTTGAACAAGAGGTCAATTTTCAAGAACACTGTGTTGGGTGATTTTGGGTAGTGTGGTCACATGGGCCTTGACCAGCCACTCATGCAAGAGCTTACAAAACTCCATTATGCCACTCGGTTTGGATTTTATGCCCCTAGGCCAAATTTCTTACATGTTCATGAATGGCTTAAGGAAGTGAGTTGCAACCCATGATAAAATTATAATTGGGCCTCATATGGAAAAATGGTTGGTTTCATTGGATCCGAGTCATCGATTTCCAACTATTGGGGCCCCTTCTTTGTCATTTATTTTCCAGAAAAAAAGAAACATTTTTTTGTGAGCATCGAAACTAGAGTTTTTCTCAATGAGGCACAGTGCAATTTCTGAACACGATGTTGATTTTCAATAACAATGTGTGGGTTTATTGTGGGTAGCATGGTCCCATAAGTATTTTCCAAATAGACATGCAGGAGCATACACAAGTCTATTATGCTTCTTGGTTTGGATTTTATGCCCCTGAACCAAATTGTCAACATGTCCCTGAATGGCTTGAGGAGGTGAGTTCAAACTCATAATAAATCTCTAACCATGACTTAGATGGATGGATCATTAGTTGCATTGGATCCAAGGAACCAGGTTTCATTTATTGGGTCCCCTCTTCTCTCATTATGTTTCCCCAAAAAACATTTGTTGGAGGATCACTAGAACTAGGGATCTGTTGAATGAGGCATAGAGCAATTTCTGAACAAGAGGTTGACTTTCAGGAACACTGTGTCAGAATATTACGGGTAGTGTGGTCATGTGGACCTTGGAAAAAAAAACTGTGTGAAATATTACGAAAGTCCATTATGTTGCTAGATTTGGATTTTATGCCCCCGGACCAAATTTCCAACATGTCCTTGAATGACTTGAGGAGGCAAGTTGCAACTTGTAATAAAACTCTAACCAAGATGAAGATGGATGAATCGTGGATTGCATTGGATCCGAGGAACTAAATTTTATCAATTGGGTCCCCTTCTCTCTCATTTGATTTCCTAGAAAATCATTTGTTGAGGATCTCCAAAACGAGGGTTTTTCTCAATGAGGCACAATGCAATTTCTGAACAAGAGGTCGATTTTGAAGAACCTTGCTTCAGGCAATTGTGGGTAGCATGGTCATGTGGGAATTTTCCAAACATATGTGTGAGAGATTATGTAACTCCGTTATGTTTCTTGTTTTGAATTTTACTCCCTTGGACCAAATTTCCAACATGTCCCTGAATTGCTTGAGGAGGAAAGTTGTAACTCACGATAAAACTCTAATCGGGCCTCAGATGGAAAAATTTTCGATTGCATTGGATGCAGGGCACCGAGTTTCAACTAGTGGGGCCCCTTTATTGTCATTCCATCGATTAGAATTTCTCTTTTGGAGAATCACCATAACTAGGGTTTTGTTTAGTGAGGCACATTGCAATTTCTGAACAAGAGGTTGATTTTCAAGAAAACTATGTCGGGCGATTGGGGTAGTGTGGTTATGTGGGCCTTGGAAAAATAGACATGTGAGAGCTTACAAAACTTCATTATTCTACTTGGTTTGGATTTTATGCCCCCGTACCAAATTCCCAACATGTCCCTCAATGGTTTTAGGAGGCAATTTTCTACTCGTGATAAAACTCTAACTCAGACTCAAATGGACAAATCATTAGCTTCATTAGATCCAGGGCACCAAGTTTCAACTAGTGGTGCCCCTACGTTGTCAATTCTTTGCCCGAAAAAGTGTTTGTTGTAGGATCTGTTGAACTATGGTTTTTCTCAATGCTTATTACATATGTTTGAAAATTTAATACCTTGTAAGGCTAGACATGGCATGGCATGGCAAGCCATGACATGTCAATGCATGGTATGCAAGGCAAGAAAATACATGGCATTTCATGGCATGTTAAGGAAAGGCATGGCAAGGAAAGGCATGGAAAGGCAAGGCATGGCATGACATGGCAACACAAGGTATGGAATGACATGTTAAGGAAAGGCATGGTATGGCAAGTCAAGGAAAAGCAAGTCATGTCATGGAAAGGGAAGTAATGGAATGGAAAGGCAATGCATCACATGGTAAGGAAAGGAGAGGCATGGCATGGAAAGGAAAGGCATGGAATGACAAGGCAAATCATGGCATGGAAACTCAAGAAAAGGAAATGCATGGCATGGAAAGAAAAGGAAATTCATGGCATGGAAAGGAAAGGAAAGGCATGGCATGACAAGGGAAGATAATGCAAGGAAAGGAAATGAAAGGAATTGAATGGCATGGAAAGGCAAGGAAAGACAGACATGGAAAGGGAATTCATTGCATGGCATGGCAAGGAAAGGAATGACATGGAAAAAAAAGTCAAGGAATGGCATTACAAGGCAAGGCATGGCATGGAAAAGAAAGGGAAGAAAATGAATGTAATTCCAAGGAAATCCATGGAATGACATGACATGGAAAGGGAAGGCATGAAATAGAAAGGTAAGGCATGGCATGATAAGGCGAGATAGTGCATGCTATGGAATGCCAAAGCAAGGCAAGGCATTGCATGGAAAGTGAAGGAAAGAAAATTCATCACATGGAAAGGAAAGGCAAGGAATGTCATGGGAAGGTAAGGTATGGCATGGAAAGACAAGGAAATGCATGGAATTCCATGGAAAATTAAGGCATGGCATGTAAAGGCAAGGAAATGCATGGAATGGAAAGGAAAGAATGGTATGGAAATTCAATGCCATGTATGACATGGCATGTAAATGCAAGGAAATGAATGACATGGAAAGGGAAGACAAGGGATGGAAAGTCAAGTCAAGGAAAGGAATGACATGGAAAGACAAGGCATGGCATGGAATAACAAGGAAAGGAAAGGAAAGGAAATACATGACATAGCATGGCATGGCAAGGAAAGGCATAAAATGGAAAGGAAATACATGGCATGACATGACATGGAAAGGAAAGGCATGGTATGGAAAGGAAAGGCAAGGCAAAGAAAGGAAAGACAAGGAAATGCAAGGTAAGGAAACATAAGGAAATTCAATGTGGTGTAAGGAAATGCATGGCATGTCATGAAATGACATGCCAAGGAATGGCATTAAAAGTCCTGGAAAGGAAAGACATGGAAAGGAAAGGAAAGACATGGAATGAAAATTCAAGGCAAGGAAAGGAATGGAATGACAAGGAAATTCATGGCATCGCATGGAAAGGAAAGGAAAGGAAAGGAAATGTAAGTCCCAGCATGGCATGGAAAGGAAAGGAAAGGAAATGTAATGAAATAAAACATAAGGAAATGGAAGGCATGACATGGAAAGTAAAAGCAAGGTATGGCATGTAAAAGATGTTGATTAAGGTTGGTTGTCATTGATGTCAACCCTTGAAGAAATCCCCGTGGCAAAAAGGTTGGGTAATGGACCCAATATTGTTTGATGTAAATATGACTCATTATTGTCTTGTCATGGTTGATAATAAGTATAAATGGATGGACTCCAAAGTGGTCCCCTTGTGGTGAAAGTCCTCATGGGAAGACGCTTTGTGGATTGAGTTATCCTAGAAGTATGGTTAGAGAACCCATGCTTATTTGTGGAATAATGAGATGAATTCCAATGAATTTTTTGGTGAAACTATATTATATGGATATTGTTTTTCATTCCTTTTTTGGTGGTATGTGGAACGTCACATAACTCCTCACGGTTAGAGAGTTATGGCCATGAGAAGATGGAGAACCTAGGTTTGGGTAATGGACCCAAGTTTGTTTGATGGATAACGGTATGTGTTTTGATATATTTTCAGGTAATACTATTCTATATGGATAGTACATGTCATTACATTTCTAGTGGTATGTGAAACATCACATAACTCCTCACGGTTTGAGAGTTATGGCCTTACGAAGTTGGAGGACCCTCATATGTCATCTAGAATCCCCAAAAGGTCAAAGTAGTCAAAGTGGTTTAAGAGATTT
>JZKD02S2212392.1:298481-314045 GCA_000966675.3 Picea glauca
TCAATAATAAATTTAATGGAGAAATTAGAAGTGGGTTAACCCTAAAGTAAGGAAAGTGGGCAAAGTGACCTAGAAGATGTTTTTAAGGAAGCTACTTGGAGAGTATAAATAAGAGACAAGGCTCTCTCATTTAAGACGCACTTGAGAATATTTAATACCTATAGGTTTCTGAGGTAACCAAAGGATATATAAGCCTAATTTTGGAGGAAGGTGAAGAAAAGAAGGCCAAAATTCAATGAAGGATAAATTCTTTTGATGATCCTTTCTAAGGTATGTGTTTTTGAGATCATCTCACCATTTTCGCAATAAAGTTTTTTCTAGAATGATTAAGACCATGAAATTTTTCTGAAATTGAGGAAACATATCCAATTATCTGTGGTAAAAATTTCAGCCTGTGGGTCATTGTATTTTTGGAGTTACGCTCCGTGGAAAATAGGGTTTGTGGCTAGTCCTGAAACCAGTCAAAAACAGGTGTTTCGTGTAAAAATGTCATAATGTCTTCATAGCATATCCAAATTCAGTAAAACCAAATATATTGGTTAGATTATAGTCTGGAATATGTTTTGTAATAGTTTCAAATCAATTCAACAAATATGACGTGCGGGGAACGCTCTACAAGGTCGCTCTCTAGAATAAGCCAAAATTCAACAAGTTATGTCATTTTTGCTATAACGCATTTTCTAAGAGGCTCCAAGTAGTGACACATAGAAGAATTGCATAAATCACACTGAAGAACATTGTGTATCAGTTTCAGATCTTTATTCATTACAGGTGCAAAGTTATGATCATTTCAAGTTAGGGTTGTTGACTAATCCAAAACTAGTCATGTGAGACTAAAGAAAAGTTTGATGAAGATGCTAGTCTCTTGTTGTCAAAGTTAAGAAAGGTTTGTAGGTATGTGATCATATAGAACAGGTCTATTACAGAGTTACAAATCATATTTGGATGATGATATTGATGAGGGATTTTGGTTGAGTTACATTTTGGGTACATGGTTGAGACAAGTAGTTGATGAGTTGGCACATACATGAGGTGCATAGTTGATGATGTTGGTACATATTGATGAGTCATAGTTGATAAGTAGTTGACACATGATTGGTACATACTTTGTACATGGTTGGATGCACTTGTTTATGGTACAAGTTGATTACAGGTTGTTTGGTACAGGCTGGTGCAAGGTTGATGCACTTGTTTATGGTACAGGTTGATTACAGGTTGAGGTATAGGTTGATGCATGGTTAAGGTGTTTGGTACAGGTTGTTTGGTACATGTTTTTTGGTATAGTTTTAAAAAAATATATCTCACAGTGATAGTATGATAGTGGTTCTACAATTCTACTTCTACTTCAAGGAAGTTGGATAGGAAAAGGATAGGTGGTTGTAGAGACCTTCCAGTTGTAGTCGGAGAACATAGGGGGTTGTAGCCTTCTTCTGGTTGTAGCCAGAGAATTGGGGAGTTGGAGATTCCCCCAGGTTGTAAACTAGGGGGTTGGAGCCTCCTTCCAGTGTAGATGGAAAACAAAGGAAGTTGGTGCTTCCAATGATTGTAGTTATTCAAGACATATAAGAAAAAGAATTATGTGGTTTTCTCCCGCTTTGGGTTTCCACATAAAACACTGGTGTACTGTGTATGTGTATGATTTTTCATTTTTTCATTTCTCATTATTGGATGATAATTCTACATTGATATAACACTTGGATTATTTGGTTCAAAAAGGATTATTATTTCTCTATTACTGATACACCCTCCCTCTCAGTATTCCAACAATTGGTATCAGAGCAGGGTCCATCATAAATCAGTTTAACCACTGAAAGGTAGATCATGGACAACAATAACTTGTATATAAATGGAATATCACAGTTTGATGGACAAAAGTATGCTTTTTGGAGCACAAGGATAAAGACATATATACATGAACAGGGATTTCAAGTTTGAAATTCAGTTGTAGATGGATACACAACACCAACAGTTCCACCAACAAATGACAAAGAAGTGAAACTTGGTGAGAATAATTCCAAAGCCAAAAATGCACTTTTGAATGGTCTCAGTGGTACAATATTCACCAAAGTTGCACATTATAAATCTGCTAAAGAGATTTTGGACAAGATTCAAAATATTTATGAAGGAGATACAAAGGTCAAAGCAGCAAAGCTTCAAACTTACAAAGGTCAGTTCAAAAAACTAAAAATGAAGGAAGATGAAGATATTGCATCCTACGTCTTACGAGTCGATGAAACAGTGAATTCTATTATAGGATTGGGAGAAGAAATTGAATAATATGTAATTGTTCAAAAGGTACTAAGATCTCTTCCTATGAGATTCAACCCTAATATATCATCACTAGAAGAAAGATTGGATCTAAACTCAATAAACATGGATGAACTGCATGGAATCTTCACAGCATATGAAATGAGAACTGAACAGGAAAATCCAAATGTTAAAGAAACAACCTTCAAAGCATCCAAAAGATCAAAGAAAAAGAAACAACAAGAAGAAGAATATAGTAGCAACAGTGACATCTCAGAAGATGATGAAGAAGTGGCCAACTTCGTTAAAACACTGAACAAGGGACCCAACGATAGGTATAAAGGTAAGCTTCCTTTCATTTGTTTTAGTTTTGATGGTATTGGTCATTTTGCTAACAAATGTCCTCATAAGAAAAAGAGAAATGATGAAGGTTACTCAAAAAGAAAATAGACATTTAAAGGAAAAATAACTACAAAGAAAGTTTTTAAGAAAAGCTTATGCCCCAAAGAAGAAAACTCATCATTAGATGAAGATGAAGTCAGTTACAGTGAGACATGAAGAGTTATATTCATGGCAAGAAAATTCTCTGACAAAGAAGACTCTCAAGAAGAATATGAAGAAGATGAAGAAGGATATGAAGAAGTTGAAGAAGAAATTGAAGAGGAAGAAGTTGACTATCGAGAAGAATTAATGTGTGCCATAGAAGTTCTCAGAAGAGAAAAGAAGAAAAAGAAGAAACTACAAGCAGAACTAGACAACAAAAAGGACACTCAAGAACTAGAACAAATGATCACAAAATTGAAGGTTCAAATAGAAGAATATAAAAGAATTGAAGAAGCACTAAAAGAACAACTAGAAGAAAAGGACAAGATCATTGGAAACTTGGAAGCAAAGATTGTCACACTAATAATGGATATTCAAAAGAAAAATATGCAAAATAGCTCAAAATTTCTGGATGACATTATCAACAGTAAAAAATCTCATCTTGACAAGTTTGGACTTGGATACAATAAGACACAAAAGGGATCAAGCTCCAAAATAATAGAGTAAGAAACAAATCCAAAAAGCTATGCAGAAACAATCAAAGGGGATAGGAAGATATACAAGGAAGATTACAGGCACACTCCCTAACCGAGAAGATTCATATTTCAGAATAAACAATAGACAAATAGGCCTAAAGAACAACAAGGACTCATAAGAGAACCTCCTTTCATAATATCTGCAACTCTCAGGTATCACACTATATTTTTTGGTTTATGTTATGCATGTAATAATTTTGGACATAAAGTTGTGAATTGCAAAGCTAACAATAGGAACAATATCAACTTTGAGAGTCATACAAAAAGGGGTTATTAAAGAAGACCTAGTGAAACACAAAGAAGAAGTTACAACAAGTTTGAATCTTTGAGCACTGAAGTGGAATGTTACAATTGTAACAATTTTGGACACATGGCCAAAGATTGCAGAATGAAATTCCCTCCTAAAGAACCTCAATAGAATAACAACAGTCACAGATAGGAACATCAGAAAATGACATGGATAAGAAAGCAAGATCAGTGTAGCAATGAAGAATGCACCATCGCTCTACATGATAAGAAGAAGAAACACAGTTGGTATGTTGACAGTGGGTGTTCAAAACACATGACATGTGATAGAGACAAATTTATTACATTACGAAAGGAAAGAAATGGATCAGTCTCCTTCGGAAATGATAATTCAACCAAAATCATTGGAGAAGGCACAATCCGAATTGGGAACAAGAATGAAAAGGAACAAAATGTTCTACTGGTAGAATATGTGAAACATAATATTCTAAGAGTGAGTCAAATGTGTGACCAACGTCATAAGGTTACTTTCGATTCACAAAAGTGTGAGATAAGAAGAGAAGGTTCAGGGAAATTGGTCGGTACAGCCGCAAGAACTTCAAACAACATATATGTGTTAAGTGAAATTGGAAATGAAAAGTGTTTTCTAGGAAAGGAGGATTAAAGTTGGCTATGGCACATAATAATGGGTCACATGCATTAAGATAACCTTACAAAAGTCAACAAAAGAGAAGAAGACAGAGAAATTCCCCTGATCACAAAACTAACCAACACTTTATGCAAACATTGTCAACAAGGAAAGAAAATTAAGACCAGGTTCAAATCAAAGGAATATTCAACAACAAGACCACTGGAAATTTTTCATACTAATATAGTTTGACCAACTACCACAAAGGGCTTAAAAGGTTAGGGATACTTTATGTTATTAGTTGATGATTATACAAGAATGAATGCAGTTTGTTTTCTCAAGAACAAGTTAGAAGTTTTTGAAAACTTCAAGATTTACAAGTAAATGGTTGAAAATGAGATGGATTCAAGAATAAAATGCTTGAGATCTGATAATGGAGGAGATTTCACTTCAAAGTAATTTATGGACTACTATAGCAATCATGGAATAAAAATTCAATTCTTTGTTGCTAGGACACCTCAAAAGAATGGAGTTGTTGAAAGAAAGAATATGACAGTACAGGAAATGGCTCGAACAATGTTAATGGATTCCAAATTGATAGATATATTTTGGACACAAGCAGTGCATACAACATTTCACATTCAAAACAGAGTAATGTTAAAAAAAAACACTGATAAAACTCTCTACGAGCTATGGAAAGGAAGACCAACAAATGTGAAGCACTTCAGAGTTTTTGGAAGCAAATGCTACATCAAAAGAGAAGATGGCAGAATGAGAAATTTTGAATCTTGTGTGGACAAATGAGGACTTGTTGGTTAATCAAGTACAAAGAAATCATACAAGTGTTACAATCTAAGATTGAACAAAGTTGTGGAAAGCATCAACATAATAATTGATGAAACAGGCAGACCAGAATCAAAGGAAGAAGAAAATAAATCAATGGAAAAACTTTTTGAAGAAGAAGAATAAGATGAAGTAGAAGATGAAGTGAAGAGAATCTGATAGAAATATAAGAGTAAGTTCAACATGTATCTCCAAAGATACCGATAAGATGAGTAAAGTAGAATCATCCTTTAGATCAGATTATTGGAAACAAAGATGCAGGAGTTGAGACTAGAAGAAAAATCTATTCATCAGAACAAACACACCTAGCACTCTTATCTACAATTGAACCAAACTATTTTGACGAAGCCAACAAGGATGGATTTTGGAATAAGGCCATGAATGAATAATTGGATCAAATAGAGAAAAATGACACTTGGGAACTAGTTCAAAGACCAAGGAATAATAATGTGATCGGCACAAAGTTAGTCTTCAGGAATAAATTGAATGAAGATGGATAGGTTACAAGGAACAAAGCTATATTGGTATGTAAAGGATATTCACAGATTGAAGGAATCGACTTTGAAGAGACATTTTCCCTAATTGCCAGAATGGAAGAAATTCATTTGCTTTTAGCTTATGCATGCTCCAAAAATATTGAAGTATATTAGATGGACGTAAAATCAGCTTTTCTAAATGGGGAACTTGAAGAAGAAGTCTAGATTGAACAAACAGAAGGATTTCAGCTATCATAGAACGTAGATTATGTGTGTAAATTAAAGAATGACTTATATGGTCTAAAACATGCTCCCAGAGCATGGTACTTTAGACTGGATAAGTATCTACAACATGCAGGGTTAAGAAAATGAAGTGTAGACAACAACCTCTACATCAAGGTAAGTCAAGGTAATATTTTATTAGTTGAAGTTTATGTTGATGATATTATTTTTGGTAGTGATGATGACAGGTTAATCCATAAATTTGCAAAATACATGCAGAATGAATTTGAAATGTCATTACTTGGAGAACTATCTTTCTTTTGGGACTTCAGATACGTCAAAGAAACCAAGGAATTTTTATTTCTCAAACCAAGTATATCAGAGAAATGATAAAAAGGTTCGGAATGGAAGATTGCAAACCAATTATCACTCCCATGCAAACCCGTTGCAAGTTGAGAAAAGATGATGATTCAAAGTCTACAGATCATAGGAAATACAGGTCAATGATTGACAACCTACTATATGTGAGAACATCCAAACCATATATAATGCAAAAAGTTGGACAAGTGGTATGATTTCAAGAAACACCAAAGGAATCACATTTATTAGCTGTAAAGAGGATTTTCATATATCCCAAAGGAACAAAAGAGTTTGGATTATGGTATCCAAAAGGAAAAGATCTATCACTTATTGCCTACAAAGATGTAGATTGGGCAGGTTGTATTGATGACTGACGAGGCACCAATGGAGCAATGTTCTACTTAGGTGAGTGTTTGGTATCATGGCTAAGCAAGAAACAATCATCAATATCTTTATCTATAGTCGAGACAAAGTATATTGCAGCAACATCATGTTGTGCATAGGTTCTTTGGATGAAACAAACTCTGACAGATATACAAGTTGAGTATGATGATCCCATTCCAATATATTGTGATAATACAAGCACCATCAGTATCTCTAAGAACCCGGTGATGCACTCCAAGATGAATCACATACCAATAAAGTATCACTTTCTACGGGAACATGTTGCAGAAAAGAACATCATAGTTGAGTGTGTGGGCACAAAAGAAAAAGTGGCAGACATCTTCACAAAACCACTTCCACGGGAATACTTTGAAATCTTCACCAAAGACTTGGAGTTATTTCTACTCCAAAATGAATTCTTTTTGAATGCTTATCTTATATGTCTTAGATTTACATGAGGAAACACCATAAGAGGACAGTTCAGTCAGGGGGAGAAACCCTGAACATAAAGATACCTTTTCCATTGATGACAAAGGGGGAGATATTTATCTGATACAAAGGAAAGAGGCATGGTTCCACATGGAGCATGAGTGATATGATTTCAGTATTGCATCACAGTGTTTCCATCAATGCTAAAGGGGGAGATTGTTGATTAAGGTTGGTTTTCATTGATGTCAACCCTTAAAGAAATCCTCGTAGAAAAAAGGTTGGGTAATGGACCCAATATTGTTTGATGTAAAGATGACTCATTATTGTCTTGTCATGGTTGATAATAAGTATAAATGGATGAACTCCAAAGTGGCCCCCTTATGGTGAAAGTCCTCACATAAAGATGCTTTGTAGATTTAGTTATCCTAGAAGTATGGTTAGATAACCCATGCTTATTTGTGGAATAATGAGATAAACACCATTGAATTTGTCAGTGAAACTATCCTAGATGGATAGTGTTTTTCATGCCATTTCTGGTTGTATGTGGAATGTCACATAACTCGTCACAGTTAGAGAGTTATGACCATGAGAAGTTGGCGAACCCAGGTTTGGGTAATGGAACCAAGTTTGTTTGATGGATAAAGGTATGATTTTTGATCTATTTTTAGGTAATACTATTATATATATATATATATTACATGTCATTCTATTTCTAGTGGTATGTGGAACGTCACATAACTCCTCACATTTTGAGAGTTATGGCCTTACGAACTTGGAGGACCCTCATATGTCATCTAGACGTCCCAAAAGCTCAAAGTAGTCAAAGTGGTTTAAGAGATTTTAAAAGGTAAATAATAAAGTGAAGTGATGAGTGTACTATAATTCAAAGAGAATACAAAATAAATTAATTTAATAATAAATTTAATGGAGAAATTAGAAGTGGGTTAACCCTAAAATAAGGAAAGTGGGCAAAGTGACCTAGAAGATGTTTTTAAGGAAGCTACTTGGAGAGTATAAATAAGAGGCAAGGATCTCTCATATAAGACACACTTGAGAATATTTAATACATATATGTATCTGAGGTAAAAAAAGGATATATAAGCCGAATTTATGAGGAAAGTGAAGAAAAGAAGGCCGGAATTCAAGGAAGGATAAATTCTTTTGATGATGCTTTCCAAGGTATGTTTTTTTTAGGTCATCGCACCATTTTCACAATAATTTTTTTTTTATAATGATTCCGATTGTGAAATTTCTTTGAAATTGAGGAAACATATACAAGTATCAGTGGTAAAAAAATTCATATTTTGGATTGTTGTATTTTTGGAGTTACACTCTGTGGAAAACAGGGTCTGTCGCTAATCCTGAAACTAGTAAAAAACAAGTGTTTTAGGTAAAAACGTCATAACTTCTTCATAACATAAACAAATTTAGTAAAATCAAATGTTTTGGTTATATTATAGTCTCTAGTATGATGTGTAAAAGTTTCAGATCGATTCAAAAAATATTCTGTGCGGGGCACGCTCTACAAGATCGCTCTTTAGAATAGGTTAGAATTCAACAAGGTATGCCATTTTTGCTATAAATGATTTTATCAGAGGTTCCAAGTAGTTACACCTGGAGTAATTTCATAAAAAAATACTGAGGAACACTGTGTATCCATTTCATATCTTTATTCATTATAGGTATACAGTTATGATCATTTCAAGTTAGGGTTGTTGACTAATCCAAAACTAGTCATGTGAGACTAAAGAAAAGTTTGATGAATATGTTAGTCTCTTGTTGTCAAATTTAAGAAAGGTTTGTAGGTATTTGATCATATAAAATGGGTCTATTACAGAGTTACAAATAATATTTGGATGATGATATTGCTGAGGGCTTTTGGTTGAGGTACAAGTTGGGTACATGGTTGAGACAAGTAGTTGATGAGTTGGCACATACATGAGGTGTATAGTTGATGATGTTGGTACATATTGATGAGTCATAGTTGATGAATAGTTGGACACATGATTGGTACATACTTGGTACATGGTTGGATGCACTTGTTTATGGTACAGTTTGATTACAGGTTGTTTGGTACAGGTTGGTGCATGGTTGATGCACTTGTTTATGGTACAGGTTGAGGTACATGTTTATGCATGGTTGATGCATGGTTCAGGTTATTGGTATGGATTGCTTGGTACAGGTTTACAGTAGTATATCTTACACTGATAGTGTGACAGTGGTTCCATCATTCTAGTTCTACTTCAACAAGGTTGGATGGGGCAAGGACAGGTCGTTGTAGCCACCTTCTGGTTGTAGCCAGAGAAAATAGGGGGTTTTAGCCTCCTTCTGGTTGTAGACAGAGAATTAGGGAGTTGGAGCTTCCCTCGGGTTGTAGCCTAAGAAACTAGGGGGTTGGAGCCTCCTTCCAGTTGCAGCTGGAAAACAAAGGAAGTTGGTGCTTCCGATGAATGTAATTATTTAAGACATATAAGAAAAAATATTCTATGTTTTTCTCCCACTTTGGGTTTCCACGTAAAACACTGGTGTACTATGTATGTGTATGATGGTTCATTTGTTCATTGCTCATTATTGGATGATAATTCTACGTTGATATAACACTTGGATTATTTGGTTTAAATAGGATTATTATTGGTCTATTACTGATTCACCCCCCCTCTTAGTAATCCAACAATTAGTATCAGAGAAGGTTCCTTCAGACATCAGTTTAACCACTGAAAGGTAGATCATGGAGAGAAACAACTTGTATAAAACTGGAATACCATAGTTTGATGGATAAAAGTATGCTTTTTGGATCATAAGGATGAAGACATATATACAGGCACAGTGATTTCAAGTTTGGAAATCAATTGTACATGGATACACATCACTAGCAGTTCCACCAACAAAAGACAAAGAAGTGAAACTTGATGAGAATAATTCCAAAGACAAAAATGCACTTTTGAATGGTCCCAGTGATACGGTATTCACCAAATTTGCACATTGTAAATCTGCTAAAGAGATTTTGGATAAGCTTCAAAATATTTATGAAGGAGATACAAAGGTTAAAGAAACAAAACTTCAAACTTACAGAGGTCATTTCGAACAACTAAAAATGAAGGAAGATGAAAATATTGCAGCCTACTTCTTATGAGTCAATGAAATAGTGAATGCAATCATAGGATTGAGAGAAGAAATTGAAGAATCTGTAATTGTTCAAAAGGTACTAAGATCTCTTCCTATGTGATTCAACCCTAAGATATCAACACTAGAATAAATATCGGATCTAAACTCAATAAACATGGACGAACTGCATGGAAGATTCATAGCATATGAAATGAGAACTGAACAGGAAAATCCAGATGTTAAAGAAGTAGCCTTGAAAGCACCCAAAAGATCAAAGAAAAAGAAACAACAAAAAGAAGAATATAGCAGCAACAATGACGTCTCAGAAGATGATGAACAAGTGGTCAACTTCATTAAAAGACTAAACAAGAGAACCAATGGTAGGTATAGAGGTAAGCTTCCTTTCATTTATTTTTATTGTGATGGTATTGGTCATTTTGCTAACAAATGTCCTCATAAGAAAAAGATAAATGAAGAAGGTTACTCAAAAGGAAAACACACATATAAAGGCAAAAGAACTACAAAGAAAGTTTTTAAGAAAAGATTATGCACCAAAGAAGACAACTCATCATCAGATGAAGATGAAGTCAGTGACAGTGAGACAGGAAGAGTTCTATTCATGACAGTAAAAGACTCTGTCAAATAAGACTCTGAAGAAGAATATGAAGAAGTCGGATAAGGATATGAGGAAGTTGAAGAAGAAATTGAAGAGGTAGAAGTCGACTATTGAGAAGAATTAATGTGTGCCATAGAAGTTCTCAGAAGAGAAAAGAAGAAAAACAAGAAACTACAAGCAGAACTAGAAAAAAAAATGACACTCAAGAACTAGAACAAATGATCACAAAATTGAAGGTTCAAATAGAAGAAGATAAAAGAATTGAAGAAGCACTAAAAGAACAACTAGAATAAAAGTACAAGATCATTGGAAACTTCAAAGCAGAGATTGTCACACTAAGAAAGGATATTCAAAAGAAAATATGCAAAATAGCTCAAAAGTTCTGGATGACATTATCAACAGTCAAAAATATCATCTTGACAAGTGTGGACTTGGATACAATCAGACATAAAATGGATCAAGCTCCAAAACAACAAAGCAAGAAAGAAATCCAAAAATTTATGCAAAAACAATCAAAGGGGACAGGAAGATAAACAAGGAAGATTACAGGGACACTCCTCCACCGAGAAGATTTAGATTTCAAAATCAACAACAGACAGATAGGCCTCAAGAAGAATAAGGATTCATAATAGCACCTCCTTTTAGAATATCTTCAACTCCCAGGTATCAAACTATATTTTTTGGTTTATGTTATGAATGTAATATTTTTGGACATAAAGCTGTGAATTGCAGAACTAACAACATGAACAATAACAACTTTGAGAGTCATACACAAAGGGGTTATTCAAGAAGACCTAGTGAAACACAAAGAAGAAGTTACAATAGGTTTTAATCTTTGAGCACTGAAGTGGAATGTTACAAATGTAACAATTTTGGACATGTGGCCAAAGATTATAGAATGAAATTCCGTCCTAAAGAACCTCAACAGAATAACAACAGTCACAGAAAGGAACCTTAAAAAATGACATGGATAAGAAATCAAGATCAATATAACAATGAAGAATGCACCATCGCTCTACAAGGTAAGAATAAGAAACACGGTTGGTATGTTGATAGTGGGTGTTCAAAACACATGACAAGTGATAGAGACAAATTTCTTACATTACGAAAGGAAAGAAATGGATCAGTATCCTTCAGAAGTGATAATTCAACCAAAATCATTAGAGAAGGCACAGTCTGAATGAAGAACAAGAATGAAAAGACACAAAATGTTCTACTGGTAGAAGATATGAAACATAATCTTCTAAGTGTGAGTCAAATGTGTGACCAAGGTCATAAAGTTACTTTTGATTCGAAAAAGCGTGAGATAAGAAGAGAAGGTTCAGGAAAATTGGTCGGTACAACTACAAGAACTACAAGAAAATGAAAAGTGTTGTCTAGGAAAGGAAGATGAAATTTGGCTATGGCACATAAGAATGGGTCACATGCATTTTGATAACCTTGTCAAAGTCAACAAAAGAGAAGCAGTAAGAGAAATGCCCCAGATCACGAAACCAACCAACACTTTATGCAAGCATTGTCAACAAGGAAAGCAAACAAAGACCAAGTTCAAATCAAAGGAATATTCAACAACAAGACCACTGGAAATTTTTCATGCTGATCTAGTTGGACCAACTACAACAAAGGGCTTAAAAGGTGAGAGATAGTTTATGTTATTAGTTGATGATTATACAAGAATGACTGCAGTTTGTTTTCTCAAGAACAAGTCAGAAGCATTTGAAAACTTCAATATCTACAAGGAAATGGTTGAAAATGAGATGGATTAAGGAATAAAATGCTTGAGATATGATAATGGAGGAGAGTTCACTTCAAAGGAATTTATGGACAATTGCAATAGTCATGGAATAAAAAGTCAATTCTCCATTACTAGGACACCTCAACAGAATGGAGTTACTGAAAGAAAGAACAGGACAGTACAAGAAATGTCTTGAACAATGTTAATGGATTCCAAATTGATAGATATATTTTGGACATAGGAAGTGCATACAACAGTTCACATTCAAAACAAAGTAATGCTCAGAAACAACATTGATAAAACTACCTACGAGCTATGGAAAGGAAGACCAACAAATGTGAATCACTTGAGAGTTTTTGGAAGAAAATGCTACATCAAAAGAGAAGATTGAAGAATGGGAAAGTTTAACTCTTGTGTGGACAAAGGAGTACTTGTTGTTTAATCAAGTATAAGGAAAAAATAAAAGAGTTACAATCTAAGATTGAACAAAGTTGTGGAAAACATCAATGTAACAATTGATGAAACAGGAAGACCAGAATCAAAGGAAGAAGAAAATAAATCAATTGAAGAACTTTTCATAGAAGAAGAAGAAGATGAAGTAAAAGAGGAAGATTAAGAGAATCTGACAGAAACAGAAGAGAAAGTTCAACAAGTATCTCCAAAGCCACCTAGCAGACGAATACAGAAGAATCATTCTTTAGATCAGATTATTGAAAACAAAGATGTAGGAGTTGAGACTAGAAGAAACATCCGTTCACCAGAACAAACACACCTAACACTCTTATCTACAATTGAACCAAACTGTTTTGAAGAAGCCAACAAGAATGAATTTTGGAATAAGGCCATGAATAAAGAATTGGATCAAATAGAGAAAAATGACACTTGGGAACTAGTTCCAAGACCAAATAATAAGAATGTGATTGGCACAAAGTGGGTCTTTAGGAATAAATTGAATGAAGATGGACAGGTTACAAGGAACAAAGCTAGATTGGTATGTAAAGGATATGCACATATTGAAGGAATCGAATTTGAAGAGATATTTTCCCCAGTTTCTGGAATGACAACAATTTGTTTTCTTTTAGCTTATGCATGCTCCAAAAATATTAAAGTTTATTAGATGGACATAAAATCATCTTTTCTGAATGGGGAACTTGAAGACGAAATCTACATTGAACAACCAAAAGGATTTCTGCTGTCATAGAACATAGATTATGCGTGTAAATTAAAGAAGGCCTTGTATGGTCTAAAACAGTCTCCTAGAGCATGGTACTCTAGACTGGATAAGTATCTACAACAGGCAAGGTTCAGAAAATGAACTACAGACAACAACCTCTACATCAAGGTAAGTCAAGGTAATATTTTATTAGTTGAAGTTTATGTTGATAATATTATTTTTGGTAGTGATGATGACAGGTTAAGCCATAAATTTGCAAAAGATATGCATAATGAATTTGAAATGTCATTACTTAGAGAACTATCTTTCTTTCTAGGACTTCAGATACATCAAAGCAACGAAACAATTTTTCTTTCTCAAACAAAGTATATTAGAGAAATGCTAAAAAGGTTTGGAATGGAAGATTGCAAACCAGTTATCACTCCCATGCAAACTAGTTGTAAGTTGAGCAAAGATGGTGATTCGAAGTCTACAGATCAAAGGAAATACAAGTCAATGATTGGAAACCTACTATATGTGACAACATCCAGACTAGATGTTATGTAATAAGTTGGACAAGTGACATGATTTTAATCAACACCAAAGGAATCACATGTATTAGTAGTAAAGAGAATTTTTAGATATATCAAAGGAATAAAAGAGTTTGGATTATGGTATCCAAAAGGAAAAGATCTATCACTTATTGCCTACACAAATGTAGATTGGGCAGGTTGTATTGATGATTGACGAAGAACCAGTGGAGAAGTTTTCTACTTTATTGAGTGTCTGGTATCATGACCAAGGAAGAAACAATCATCAATATCTTTATCTACAACCGAGGTAGAGTATATTGCAGCAACATCATGTTGTACATAGGTTCTTTGGATGAAACAAAATCTGACAGAGGTAGAGGTTGAGTATGATGATCCCATTTCAATCTATTGGGATAATACAAGCACCATAAGTATCTCTAAGAACTCGGTGATGCACTCCAAGACGACGCACATTCCAATAACATATAAATTTCTACGGGAGCATGTTGCAGAAAAGAACATCAGAGTTGAGTATGTGGGTAGAAAAGAACAATTGGCAGACATATTCACAAAATCACTTCCACGGGAATCCTTTGAATATCTTTGCCAAAGACTTGGAGTTATGTCTACTCCAAAATGAATGATTTTTGAATGCTTATCTTATATGTCTTATATTTACACGAGGAAACACCATAAGAGGATAGTTTAGTCATGGGGAGAAACCTTGGATGGAAAGATACATTTTCCATTGATGACAACGGGGGAGAGATTTATCAGATGCAGAGGAAAAAGGTAAAAGTTAGAGGCATGGTTCTAGGGGCGGAATGAGTGATATGATTTCAGTATCTCATCAGAGTGTTTCCATCAATGCCAAAGGGGGAGATTGTTGATTAAGGTTGGTTGTCATTGATGTCAACCCTTGAAGAAAGCCCCATAGCAAAAAGGTTGGGTAATGGACCCAAGATTGTTTAATGTAAAGATGAATCATTATTTTCTTTTCATCATTGATAAAAAGTAGAAATGGATGAACTCCAAAGTGGTCTCCTTATGGTGAAAGTCCTCATCTGAAGACGCTTTGCAGATTGAGTTATCCTAGAAGTATGGTTAGACAACCCATGATTATTTGTGGAATAATGAGATGAACACTCGTGAATTTTTCTGTGAAACTATCCTATATGGATATGTTTCATCATTCCATTTCTGGTGGTATGTGGAACATCACATAACTTCTCACGGTTAGAGAGTTTTGGCCATGAGAAGTTGGAGAACCCAGGTTTGGGTAATGGACCCAAGTTTGTTTGATGAATAACGGTATGATTTTTTATATATTTTTAGGTAATATTGTTCTATATGGATAGTACATTTCATTCTGTTTATGGTGGTATGTGGAATGCCACATAACTCCTCACGGTTTGAGAGTTATGGCCTTACGAAGTTGGAGGACCCTTATATGTCATCTAGAAGCCCCAAAAGGTCAAAGTAGTCAAAGTGGTTTAAGAGATTTTAAA
>JZKD02S2212392.1:341918-357980 GCA_000966675.3 Picea glauca
AATCATCTTGTACTTGAACATTTAAGTGGGGTAAAAGGAGGTTGCCCCCTCGAAGAGGCTTATTATCTGAAAGTATCTCTTTTTCAAGGCGTTGAGTACTTTTCCTAAGGTTTTTCTATGCTATATTGATGTTTGGTTCTTAACATGTCCCAAGAAATAGAGTGTGTTGGCTCTCCCGTGAGAAGGATGCCTAGGTAGTTGGATGGAAGAGATCTCTTAGGTATTCCAAGGAGTCAAAAAACATGATTTTGGACAATGATCGACGTTTTGAAGAAGTAGATATTGGATTTGTCAAGGTTAAGAACCATGCCTGAAGCTTCCGCAAAGTCAGAGAGAATGTATTTGAGCTTGTTGGCTTCATGCACCATGGGGGTTTTCATAAGCAGGGTATTATAAACAAATGGGCTATGTGAGGGTGCAGGTTGGAGATTGTGGAGGGGTAGGCCAAGAAAAGAGCCTTCCAAAATCATTGCCTTGATGTAGCTTCCTATTCCTTCTGCCATCAGGAAAAAGAGGAAGGGAGAGAGAGGGTATCCTTGTATGATGCCTCTCATGGGGGAGAAGGGTTGGGATGGGACTCCATTGACCAATATTGAGAAAAAGGCCGAAGAGGTGAGCTTGAGGATCTAGTTCACCCAAAATTTATCAAAACCAAAGGATTTGAGCATAGAGTGAAGGTACTGCCAACTTAGTCTATTGAAAGATTTTGAAAGGTCGAGTTTGATGAGAATACCTGGATTTTTGGTTGTCTTTAGTGAGTGGATCACCTCGTGAGCAAGGATGACACTTTCCATGATTTTTCACCCTTCCACATAGCTAGCTTGTTCTTTGGAGATGACAAAGGGGAGGATTCGCTTTAAGCATATAGATATTACCTTAGTGATTATTTTGTAGATGATGTTGCAAAGGGAAATTAGCCTATACTTCTTTGGATGAGTGAATCTTTCCTCTTTTGGGATGAGGGTGAGAAAGGTGACGTTGAGGGCTGAGAGTACCTGGCCTGAGGTTCTATATTCCTCCACAACCTACCATACTTCTTCCCTTATTAAGTCCCAGCAGTGATGCAAGAAATCCATGGTGAAGCCATCGGGCCCTGGCTATTTACCTGAGGGAATTTCCTTGACTATGTGGTCAAGCTATGCTAGGGTAATGGGTTTCATTAAGGAATCATTATGCTCTTGAGTAACCATTGAGGGTATATTCCTGGTTATTTTTTGTATTGCGTCCTCCCTATTCTAATTGGTTTCTGTGAGAATCTCTTTGTAGTAGGTGTTTATATCCTCGGCCTTAAGGTTGTGTTCTCTTATAGGATTTCCTTGAGCATCCTCCAGTTGGGTTATTCGGTTTATGTATTTGCGGTGCACCACCACGCAGTGGAAGAACTTTGTGTTTCTCTCACCCTCTTTGAGCCATTGTACTCTGGATTTTTGGTGCCACATAATTTCTACTTTCTTTTTTCGGTCATATAATTCCACTTGGAGTTCCTCCTCTTCTTTCATTAGGTTTGGGGACCTGAATATAGAGATAAAAGTTTGTTGCAAGCCTTCCAGTCTATGTTCAATTTCTTGCATGCGTTGGAATATGTTTCCAAAGGTAGTTTTGTTCCATAGATTTAGGTGTTGCTTGAAGTTTTTAAGGCGCTGCTGGAACCTATACATGCAGGTCCCATGATCTATTTCTGCCTTGGTCCACCAGGACTTTGCGAGCTAATGGAAATTGGGGTGAGAGAGCCAAAATTTCTCAAAGCGGAAGGGTTTGATTTTGGGAGTGTCCCCTGTGTCTAGGAAGAAAGAAATGGGCCAGTGATCCGAGCCCATTTTTGGTAGGATATTTTCTTCCATGGAAGGATCATCCTCTAGAAGGGATTCCATTATAAGGAAGTGGTCTAGACAACGTGCCACTTGCTGGTGACCCAATCTACGATTGGATCAGGTAAATATTCCATTTCAGGTTTCAATATCTACTAGGTTTAACTGGTCAATAAGTGATTTTCACTTACCACTGTCTTGCTCCAATCGCTTGATTCCTTCAGTTTTCTCCTCCAGCATAAGGATCATATTGAAGTCTCTCCCTAGGACCTAGTTGGGTGTGTTCAAAAGCATATTGATGTGATCTATTCTTTTTAGGAATCTTTCTTTGTCGTGTGGGCTTTGATGCCCATAAACATTAGTGATGGCTCCTTCCTTGGTTGACCCTGTGACCATAAAATGCATTGTGAGCATGCCTATGGTGGAGAAAGGTCGACTCTGTGTGACAATGTTAGGGTTCCATAGGATGGCTAGTCCTCCAGAAGCTCCCGCAGAGTCGAAGTAAATGAAGCCGCATCCACACCAGCTCCAGTGAAAGATGGTTTCAACTTATGTTCCTGCACATTTAGTCTCCTGTAGCAGGAGGATATCTGGGTTTTCTACCCTTATGTAGTCTCAGAGGATCCTCTATTTGGATATGTTGTTGAGTCCTCTGATGTTCTAGGTGATTATATTCATCATGATGAATGAGGAGGTGGGTAGGGGTATCCCTTTGAGAGCCTTTGGATCTGTCCTAAGTTGAGAAGGAGATTTCCTGCTTCTTTTATTAGCTGTTGGGCCGATTTGCATCCCCTCCTTTTATTTTCCCGTGGTGCATGATTTGAGTCTTTGGTTGGATCTGTGGCTATGCCTAGCCAGGTTTTGGATCCAGATGTGGAGTCAATGAAGACTTTGTGGACTTTTCAGAGTTGTTCTATAGGGATGGTTTGCAGATCCTTGTGATTGAGTGTTTCTTCAAGTTTTTCTAGATCTATGTCCTGTAGATCTTGGTCATTCAGCTACATCAGGGTGTCCCCATTGGTCCCAAGTTTGTCCCCTGGGGCATCCTCTTGGTTCTTTGTTGGGGAAGGGTTGCCTTGGCCTTTCCCTTTCTCTTGATTTTTTTCTTTGTGTGAGTCTTGGATCTCCTCATCTTTCGACAGTTGGCATAGAATGTCATAAGAGTTTTTGGTGGAGATCTTTAGAGCGGTCCTAGGATTCTATTTTCTTGGAGGGTTTTTCTTTCGACTTGTAACTGTCGTGAATCCATCTTTTGCTTAGTTTCTCCATCCTTGGGACCTTGGGAATTCATGGGGAAATATCTGAAGAGATGGTCATGCTCGTGGTATTTTCTGCAATGAAAGGGTATGTGTTCATAGTCGATTGTTTGGCTCCAATCCTCATATTGATATTCCAGGGTAACAGATCCGGGTAGAGCTCTTGAGATGTCCATGTAAACATATATTCATGCATAGGAGGTGTATTTTATTTTATTTGTAGATTCTGATGATTTGAAATATCTCCTCACTGTATTCCCTATTCCCATGAGTATCTCTTCCAACCATAATTCTTGGGGCAGGGAGTATAGTCTAATCCAAATTGGAGCCATTGTGAAGTCCTCCTTTTCTGAGATAAAGAGGTCTATCCAAAACTGCAGGAATAGCCTAGCTGAATTGTAGAAATATGAACCATTATTGAAGATTATGTCCTGGTCTTTGAGGTTGTAGAGGATGATCGTGAAAAAAACTTTGGAGCTTAGTTGAACCTCATAGTCTCCTTTAGGGTTCCACTAGTCCTTGATCCACTGTGTCAGATATTGCTCAGAGGGCCAGAGTCCTAGGCAATTTTCGATTAGGGCATGTTCCCTCATGAACTAGATATGCTTACCGACCTTGGTCGAGCTGATGAGATATCGATGAGGTTTTTCCAACTATGGAATGCATTTTCCAGGTTCCCATCAAAGAAGTACTTTTGGATGAGATGAGCTTGATTCCACATCCATTTATTTTCTGAGTCCCTATTGTTTGGAGAGGATCTACTTAGCTCTCTTCCTGACCCTGTCATTGGCAGTAACATTGTTCTACGAGGGGGTTACACACCCCCTCCAGAATCATCGCATCTTCTCAGTCTTCAGTATTTGACCGTATCTATGTAGTGCAAGCAGAAGGATCGACAACAGGTAAGTTGGTGCATGCAACAATTGCAAACGAGGCATTGTAGAGCTCTAGGGTTTCTTCCCCTTCTTTTGACATGTAATCATGAGTCTGATATGTTGTTGAGCCGAGATTTATTTCATATTTTTAAGAAGTTATCATGTATGGTTGTTAAAAGAACTATTTTCTAATCAATTATGCATGCAGGAATGAGATTTTTCAGCTGAGGTATCCATGTCAGAGGTAACCAAGGAAGAGGTATTTGGAATAGGGGCCCTAGAAGGCCTAGATTGTCCATTCACTTTGATGATGACTCACAGGAGTTAGTCCAGCTATTTCAGGTTGGATTTTTCAATTGGATTGGGAAAGGAGTGGTCCAACCTAGGCTTGAAAGGCCTCCCTTACAAGCTCCACAAGTCCTTGGTAGTCCCATTCCTCCTCATGTATCATTGTAACCCAAGGTTCCCGCAAACAATGGATTGCAAGAGATTGTCCACCCAACAGTCTCCCAACATCTTGGCTGGCCCAATTTGTCTTTACCTTCTCCCCCTCTTGTCAATCATATTGACCAATATGCCCATGTCCACTCACCATTTCAGTCCTCCCATGCTAGAAAAAGGTTGAAAACCGAGGCCCACCATGTCCCTAACAAAGGAAAAGCCATTGCTTCCCCTTCCTCACCCTACAATGGCTCTAATAAATCTGTGTCCTCCCATATGCATTTAAAGGATGATTGTTCTTATGTGATCAATGAGATTAGGCCTAAAGGGTTAGCACATCCAAGGGAATATTCAGAGAGATCAAAAGGTGACAACATCAACAAGGGAAAAATTACATCTTAGAGTGGAAAATATGGATTTTAAATTTTATTTTATTTATTGTTGATAACTGTTGACTTCATAAGTTTTGGACAACATATTTTTTGGATATATGAGTAATATATTTTTGGAAATAATTTCAAATATCAATGAGATAAATTGTCAAACATGAATGTGATGATGGGAGTCACAAGGATGGATGTTTTGTTTAATTGACTAGTTATGTTATGATTGTTAAGAGCTAAAGGGGAGTCAAAAGGGGTCCCACCTACTAGTTATTATTTATTTAAAACCCTTATTATGATTTATTACTTTTCCCTCTAACTAAAACGTTGGTTGAGTTTTTTGTTAACTTAACTAATGAAGTAGTTCAACACTTCAACCAATTCTAATCTGCTTAAAGGAAAAAGGAAAGGGAGGAACAAGAGGAGGATAGAAGGAGAAGCATACTAAGGTTTTCTCTTTGAGTTTGTGTTGAGACAGTTTGGTTTTCATTCTTTCCTTAATTCATAATAAGACTAATTTTTTTTTTATGATAGCAGGGTCTTATTGTAGAGAACAAGATTTAGGGTTGAATTACATCATTCAAACACTTGTTTTTTAGAGGTGTTGATCTATCTTTGATGGTCTATGTAGACTTGTTTGTTTGTGAATTAGTTTTCATGAATGACAAAGGATATTGTGTAGAGTCAAGTGGGAAATAATTTGTGGAAAGATGATCCAACTTTTAGACTTCAGTTTTTTATTTTTTGTGAGAGGTCCTTTTCTATGTTTCGTCGGGGACGTCTAAGTTTGACTTTGGTCAAAAACGTCTTCTTGAAATTTTGTAAAGAGAATGACTCTTTGATTAATTGGATTGAAATAAAGGATTTCTTTATGTCTCATCTGTCTTGATTATAATCTTGGTGTATTTACTTCTGTCTCTACATTTATTTCAGCAACTATTATATTTAGAAAATTATATATATAATGAATTTTCCAAGAAGATTTTATTCATAGAAAAGACTGACCTAAGCATTTATAATCAATACTTGTGAGTTAGGATATTATTTTTGATGGCTATAAACATAGGGTGACATTCCTATCTATTTTTCTTTAACCAAGAAGAATCTGAAAATGCTTGAGTAAGATCATTTCATATATTTTCCTCAACATTTATTTGGCGACCATACTAGGGAGATCTCCAATATCTCTCTAGTTAATTTTATGCTTGATTAGTATCGATACATCTATTTTTTTTATTTTTATTCTTTGACTGTTTATTTTCTAATTATTGTTCCTGTCGCAAGGAAACCCAATATTGAGCCTAGTCTTCAAGATCAGATGAGCATTGCTTTGAACCTATTTAACACCATTTTGGACACTACCAATACCCATGCTGAGCTTAATCATTCATGGGAAAAAATTGAGCAAGACATTAGTGCCCAAGAACGTTGGGAAGCTAGATGTAGATAGTCTAGAATTCAACAATAGGCTTCTTGTTCCTTCATTTTTGGCCCTTCTTTCATGTCCTTAGACTCTCGTGTTTCTAGAAGAAGAAGAGGCTTATCACCCTAAATTAATCCTATTGCTAAAATAGAAAGAAGGAATGTTTTGTTATCTACCCAACAAAGTGCTTGAAGGAGAACTTTGTTTGATTCTTCAGTTTCGTCTTTTCATCATTCACCTATCATACACAATATGACATCAAGTGGTGGCTCTGGTAGCACTGGAAGTGCTTCCTCTTCTCAGTATTCATCTTCATCAGTGATTGGTAGCTTATATAGCCACCATATCCCTATCCAATCTACCACAAATCCCACCAAAGTCATTAAAAAGTATGGGCTTTTTCAGTTTGAAGAAGACACCACAACCACACCGTGGCATGTGTCCTCTCCTCTTAACCTAGCACCCACTACTTTTCCACTTCCTAAATTCAAAGAACATCTTCCCAGGTTTTCAGGCAATAACACTATCACTACAAACAAACATCTGGTGGCATTTTCTAATGCTTTTCACAACATAGGGGCCAATTACAACGATACCTTCATTCTCTTATTCGTCAATTCCTTGGAAGGAAAATATGTGGCCAATTTCTTTGACCTTCCTCCTAAGATTCTGTCTAATTTGGAGGAATTAATCTATTGGTTCAGATCCACTTATGGGAAGTCTAAAAGCCTATCCAAGAAGTTAAGGGAATACAATAACATTGCCTATAAAGATGGTGAAACCATCAAGTCCTTTCAACTTGCATTTCACTAAGTTATACAATAAAATCCCTGAACTCATTCGACCTCAGAACCAAGCTGCTTTCATGCATTATTACAATGCATTACCCTCCCTCTATCATCATAGGCTCGAGGAAAAATCCATTGATAATCTCAATTCCATTGTCCATACTTTTTTAGAGTTTGAAGAATAGATTGAAAGAACAGGTCTTCCACAGGGAGAATCAGTTAAACATATAGACATGTCCACCCTATTACAACTAGTACAATATATGAATAATCGTATGATAGCATATGAGAGAAAGGGAGTTTTCTCCCCTCTCAGCCCTGGAGCTTCATCCTCTTCTTCACCCCCCTTTATAAATCCGATTGAAAATAATTTTTAGCCTAAAGCTATCTTGCCTCAAAGTTGGTGTAACTTCTACGAGGAACACCATGAGGAAGCCACATGTGAGGTAAGGAAGAGTGCCAGAGATAATATCTTTGGTAAAATACTAGAAACTACTATCGTTGTCCTAGATTTTGCAGAGCTAGAAGATGTCATGATCATCAATACTAGGAACAAAGACTATGCTCCCAAAGGAAAATTTGACCCTCCCTGCAATTCTTCTAGCCCAAGCTCATCCTCACTTGCGACTACTGTCCAATTTCCTAATGTTCCTGATAGTCAAGGAACAACTTCCCCTCTCCCCTCTTCCAAGTACAATATCTTGAATCAGTTGGCAAATATCAAAGCAGATGCAACCCTTCTAGACATGGTTGCTTTCCCTGAACAACAAATGCATCTAAAACAATTCATGGAAGGAAAATATTCCATTGTAGACAACCTATTTGAAGAGGTGAACGAACATGATTCATCTGTAAATAAAGTAGGTGTACATAACTTTATATACCCTATAAAAAATCCCCCTTTTTATATTTCTATAAATATTATGGATAAGATCGCCCATTGTTGCCTCATTGATGGTGGTTCAGGCCCATGTGTGATGTCAAATATTATTATGGAAGAGCCAATATTGTCTTGTACAAATGAAAATGCCAAAGTCATACTCTCCTACAATAGTCTACAACAAACAACCATAGGTGAGATTAAGTATGTGACCTAACTTTTGTGCGCACACCCTTAAGTAAGGACGACCCTTAGTATTCAGGTAATCGATATGCTAGTAAGAAATTACTCAATCATCTTGGGAAGATATTGGAAAGCTTTAATAGGTGGATACCTCTCACTCGATGAAACACATTTATTTGTTCCTCATAATGGTAAGAACATTATAGTCCTTAGAGAGGGAAGGATTTCACCTTACATAGAGAGTGTCCTACAACCTAATGTAAACTATATCGAAGAGGACCTAGGAGTGTATTCCATATTTGCTGAGGATGACAGAATTCCCTTGGAACAAATCAATTTAGATGATGAAATGTGGCATATGCACTTTGATGGTTCATGCTCTGATGAAGGTAATGGAGCTGGAATTATCTTGATTTCACCTGTAGGGAAAATTCATAACTTGTCTTATAGGTTGGAGTTTTCTTGTACGAACAATATCATTGATTTCAAATCTTTATTATTAGGTATTGAAAACGCCTATAATCTTGGTTGTGGTCACCTTTCAGTTTTTGGAGATTCTGAGCTTGTTGTGAACATTGTACATAAGATATACTCTCCTAGAAACAAGTTGATGAAAAAATATACCCAAACTGTTTGGGCGCTTATCTCGAACCTATTATCTTTAAACATCACTCATTTTAAGAGGGAATTGAATTCAATGGTTGATTAGTTAGTTGTCTTTGCATTTTCTCCTAATCGACAAATTTTTCCTCACATAACTAATTGTAATTTTCAATCTCTATAGCATCTGCATATCCCTGACAATATAGATTTTGGACAGGTTTTCCCTAATGATGAGAGAATTTCTTCTTTGATTCAAAATGAACCTCTTAAGCCCAAGGAAAGTATATCCGTGAAAGATGACAATATTCCTAAGGGCCTGAATCCTCTTGAGAGTTTGTTTTCATTGAGTGATGCAAGAAATAAATAAAAATAGAAAGAAGTGGATTTATAAAGGAAGGTGGGTGAAACCATCTCCTTTAACATTGGGACAATCGAGGCTCCAAATAATGATAAAATAGGTGCCCAATGTTTTGAAGAAGATGAAATGAAGTTTTCCAAGATACTTGGTGAATTTAAATATGTTTTTTCTTGGTCTTATGAGGATATTTGTGGTTTTGATCCTGGTCTTATACAACATTCCATCATCATCAAGGAAGGCATAAAACCAGTTAGGAAAAAACAAAAACCTATCAACGTTGCACCAAAAGAAATTATTCTAAAAGGATTGGGAAAAATCTTGAAGGTTGGTATCATCCTTCCAGTCAAGTGTTTTGAATGGGTTTCAAATTTGTTCCCTGTATGGAAATCCATTTAACATATAAGGTTTTGCATTGATTTACATGTGGTTAAGCGGCCTATTATGAAAGGATTTTCTCCTCTCCCTAACGTAGAAATGATTTTGCAGAAGGTCGCAGGGTCACATATGATTCCCTTACTTAATGTCCTTTTCAGTTACTATCAAATCAAGGTAAAAGGGGAAGATGCTTACAAAAACACCCTTATCACTGATTGGGGTACCACGACTTATGAACGTATTCTTTTTTATGCAAGTACCACTTTTAAAAGATCTATACAAATAACTCTTGATGAATTGATCAATATTCATATCTATCTTGATGATTTAATTATATACGTTAAAGGGATGTTAGTTACATAAGAGTTTCAAGTGTTATGGTTGGATCCTCTCAAGATCACCTTTTTCTTGAGTACTAACTCTTACATTCTAAAAAAATTATGAGAGCGATTATTATCCTACAACACTAACGATTCTCACTTGAAATATTACTTGGAACCAACTTGAAAATTTCTAATGTTGTTTGGGTTTTCTGTATATTAATAGTCTATCTCTGCTTTATTTTCTATCACTATTTTTCATTTTGGCATTACAGTATTTTGATTTCTGCTTTTCGATTTTGACAATTTCATACTCCCTTTACTTTTCTATCATTTTATTTATGATGTTTTAAATTCCGCAATTTTAGTTCTGTTATAATTTTTATTTCTTTTTCATCTTTAAGTTGATTCTGGTCAAGAATAAGATGTTGGATCATTGCTGCCACAGTGACACTCCTGCAAGATATTTTTAGTCAATAACAATCAATCTTACAAATTTTTTATGATGTTCCCTTGAAAGCACTTGAATTTTCTATCTACCCTCACTGTTTTCTTTCAAGGAAATTGGTTATCTCTCGCTTCTGCTTTCCATTTCTCCATCCATTTGAGAATTTAAAAGAGCAAGTCCATAATTTTTATCCTTGAAATTAAAGATCAGATTATGGTTGAACGATTGTGCACACAGTGGTAAACCTCCTCATACTTAACATTTTTCATGAGTTATTCCCAAATTCCTGGTCATTTTTCCATTAAATCCGCTCACTTCCCCCTGTTGCATAATATTCCTGGTTATATCTTCTTGACATGTTTTTCTTAGTCTGCGAAACCATGAGTTGTAAGTTCTAAATCTATTGAAAACAAATTTCCATGTGGAGTCACGAGTTTGTTGATGATAAAAATCGCAATGAAGATTTTTCCCGCAAAGTATTGCTAAAGCCTTTTATTATAAGCGAACGAGATATATAATACTAGTAGGTGGGACCCCCTTATAGATTAGGAGATCAGATCTGATTCTTATTTCATGTGTATGTTGTTTTTTGACACTTCTTAGAGGGTTCTACATGATTGATAAAATCTTGGTTTTATTGAAATGGATAATGCCTATTATGTGTTGTTTATAATTTCTCTAAGCTCTAAATTCCATATTGTGTGAATGGCTTATATCCACTGTTATCACATTGCTATTAGTGCCAGGATATGTTACATGTTGCTCCTGCACAAAACACATGTTAGTCATGATAAAAGATAAAATAAATATGGAACAAATCCAATGGGAAAAAGGTTATCCTACACTATGCTATGCTATGATACATTATATGAAAATGAATTTAAAGGGATTGTTGTTAGTCCTAGCTAACAAAGTTAGTGGCTCTATGATTTATTGAGTTATATGAAAACATGGTGGATATGTGTTATAGTATAGTTGGAAATGGTTAAGGGTGATATGGGTTGTGCATTTGACAAGTGATGGATGTTGAGTTCGATGCATAGATTAATTAAGTGGACTAATGGAAGGTTAGTTGGCATGTACTAAGGAATTGAATGAATGGAGGATGGAGGTGATGTGCATTTACTGCACATCACTCCATACCCCTTTCACTGGCCATCACCCTAGCTTAACTATTTTTCAATTGTGTTTTGTTGTTGTTAAGCTCCGATATTCAGGAAAGGGAAGAACCGCTCGACCAAGATCATGTTTTTAAGGCGTTTGGTTACATGTATGTCTTTTTTTCCATCCATGAACCCACTCTGGTTTTGAAATAGATATTGGCTCAGTGATGTATGGGTCTTTTCTTTTCTTAAGAATATGATATTTCTTTGTAATGATTGGTGTGTGTGGTTGAGTTCACGGTTTCATTTATCATTCTGAGTGCTAGAAACCATAAAGGCTCTATGTCGTCCTTATTGGTTTTGGTTGAAGGGTTTTAGATTGGATGGTTGTCTCCACACTTTTCTTATCACCATACCCAGTCATTTTTCTGATTATGGGGTTTCTAGGTTTGAACCACATTGTGTCACTACGCATCATTTCACCTGGGTATGGGTTCATTCATGCTACTAATGTTTTCGTAGTGGGTTATGATGGTTGTTATGCCAAGGGGCTTGCTTAAGGTTTATTGATATTTCTGGACTCTGTTTTATCTCAACATTCTTCGGGTTGATTAGGAAAACCATGAGGGTTATACCCTGGTTGTTCTCAGTGTTATTACAGACCAAAATGAAGCCTTTTCTCTTCTATTCATAGTCTCTCCTATCTCATGAGTTGTCACCCTTTCTGCGAAGTTGTTTGTGGTATACCCTGTGTGTCCTCTGTATGGTCTCAGAGGTTCTCACCCGTTGTTGTGGGTCGACTCCAGTTCCCCTATGTTGGTCCACAGAGCGAACCCTTGATTACTCAAATCCTGACTTTTGATAAATGGAGCTCGTTATATCCTCTCGGGTATATTTTTGATTGTTATGAGTTAGTGGTGTATCGACGATGGTGTTTGATTGTTGGCCCGTCTCTGTTGATTATGTTGACAATGGTTTTGATTATTGGTATTTAGCCACTGCATTGGCTATTATTATAGTCGAATCGATAGCTTAGCATGGTTACTTGGTTGATTAGAGAAATGGGATTGAATAAACATTTGTTGTCTTTTACATTGTAATTATTGATTTTTTAACCCAACATTATTTTATAATTGATTAAATCAAAGCGATGCTTCGTGTGTGATGTGTTGGTATGTGTGGCCTTCCTACAACATGTTAGGTTGAGTTGATGGTTGTTGTGACTGTGCGTTTTAAATTTCCAAATGGGAGTATTGCAATCGTGATAATTGTGGCATAGCTATCCACTATATATGCTATGGATATTGTTTGATTGCACCATCAAAGATGGTCATAGGTTCTGTGACAGTATGGTCTCATTACAATTTAATTATTAAATGAAATTAAAGGATTAAATCAGACATGCTTTTGTGTCTATGTTTGATTAAGGAAATAAATCATGGAAAGTGGTTGATGTGATGATGTTGAACATAGTGGAAATAAGTGACTGTGTGTTCATTTGGGAATTGTTTTAAAACATTAAGTGGACAAATGAGAAGAGATATAAATCTTCTACAGGTTGTTGTGGAAGGCATATTGTCTTGTTTTGATGACAATGTGTTAATGATTTAATTGCAAACAGTGAGCAAGTTAATACACATAATTGATTGAATTATACATAGTAGTTGTTTAATTGAGGACAATGATTATTTGGTTGGTGTTGGATCTTTTGCGTTTGGTATAGAATGGTTTTATGGATTACTTAATTAATTTTATGAACAATATATGCTCTCTTTCCCTACCATTATTACAATTTTCTCTAATTACATGCCCATCGCCTTCCCATATCCATTTTTCACTCCCTGTTCCTAAAATTTAATTAAAGTTAAGAGGATTTTGTATTGTGACAGTTTGAAATCGTAGTTTCTTAGATGGATTACAATGACATGTTCCTTGGTTTTAATTAAAGTGGAATGTGTGTTGTTCGTGAGCAGTAACCATGATTATTTTCCCCCTCATTTTAACATTTTTCGCTCAATACAAACCCCTTGCATATCCCAAAACCATTTGTTCACCCCCTGCTCAACGACAACAGTTAAGAAATTTGTATGGATTGGATTGCATGACTATGATATGTTGCTGAGCAAAGATGTATTTCATATTTTTAAGGATTTGTCATGTATGGTTGTTAAAAGGACTATTTTCTAATCAATCATGCATGCAAGAATGATATTTTTCAGTTGAGGTAGCCATGGCAGAGGTAATCGAGCAAGAGGTAATTGGAGCAGGGGCCCTAGAAGGCCTAGATTCTCCATTCACTTTGATTTTGACTCACAGGAGTTAGGCCAACTATTTCAAGATGGATTTTTCAATTGGATTGGGAAAGGATTCATCCAACCTAGGCCTGAAAGGCCTCCCTTCGAAGCTCCACAAGCCCCTAGAATTCTCATGGCCCCTCATGTCTCATTCCAACCTGAGGTTCCCAAAAATGACAAATGGTAAGCGATTTTCCACCCAAAAGTCTCCCAACATCGTGGCTGGCCCAATTTAGGTTTTACCTGCTCCCCCTCTTGTCAATTAGATTGTCCAAGTTGCCCCTGTCCACTCACCATTTCATTCCTCCCATGTTAGGAAAAGGTTGAAAACCGAGGCCTACCATGCCCTTGACAAAGTAAAAGCTATTGTTTCCCCTTCCACACCCTCCAATGGCTCTGATAAATTTGTGTCCTCCCGAATGCATTTGAGGGATATTTTTCTCATGTAATCAGTGAGATCAGGCTTAAAGGTTCATCACAACCAAGGGCAGATTCAGAGAGATCAAAAGGTGACAACAACAACAAGGGAAATATTGCATATCAGAGTGGAAAATACAATTTTAAATTTTATTTTATTTATTGTTGATAACAATTGACTTCAGAGGTTTTGGACAACATGTTTTTTGGATATCCGAGTAATATATTTTTGGAAATAATTTCAAATATTAATGAGATAAATTGTCAAACATGAATGTGATGAGCGGAGTGACAAGGAGGGATGTTTTGTTTAATTGACTAGTTATGTTATGATTGTTAAGAGCTAAAGGGGAGTCACAAGGGGTCCCACCTACTAGTTATTATTTATTTAAAACCCTTATTATGATTTATTAATTTTCCCCCTAACTAAAAAGTTGGTTGAGTTTTTTGTTAACTTAACTAATGAAGTATTTCAACTACTTCAACCAGTTATAATTTGCTTAAAGGCAAAAGTAAAGGGAGGAACAAGAGGAGGATAGAAGGAGAAGCATAGTAAGGTTTGATCTTTGAGTTTGTGTTGAGATAATTTAGTTTACATTCATTTCTTAATTGATCATAAGCCTAGTTCTTTTTTATGATAGCATGGTATTATTGTAGACAAGAAGATTCAGGATTGAATTACATCATTTAGACACTTGTTTTTCAAAGGTGTTGATCTATCTTTGATAGTTTGTGTAGACTTGTTTTTTTGTGAATTAGTTTTCATGACCGACAAAGGCTATTGTGTAGACTTAAGTGGGCAAAAATCTGTGGCAAGCTGATCTAGGTTTTAGAGTTCAGTTTTTTATTTTTTGTCGAAGGTCCTTTTGTATGTTTCATCGAGGACGTCTAAGTTTGACTTTGGTCCAAAAATTCTTCAATTTTTTTAAAGAGAATGAATCTTTGATGAATTGGAATGTAATAAAGGATTGCTTTATGTCTTATCTATCTTTATTATAATCTTGGTGTCTTTACTTCTATCTCTACATTTATTTCAGAAACTATTATATTCAGAAAATTATATAAATAATGAATTTCTCAACAAGCTTTTCTTCATAAAAAGACTAGCCTAAGAACTTGTAATAAATACTTGTGAGTTAGGATATTATTTTTGATGGCTATAAACATAGGGTGACATTCCCATCTATTTTTCGTTAGCCAAGCAGAATCTAAAAATTCTTGAGTAAGATCATTTCATATATTTTCCTCAACACTTGGCACATCAAATATCCCAACATGAATGCACATGTGCTCATATAACACACATGCACTAAAGTGCATGTGTGTTTTTCAAATGCACATGTGTTCTAGGAATGCACATCCATTCTAGGAATGTAGATGCATTCCTACTAGGCAGGGATGAGCACCAAGCACATTCAACCTCAAGGATTTCAAGTCATAAGAGAATAAACATGTATAGGGGTTTGGGGATAGCTAGGAAATAAGGGATTAAGATTGAAAATTTCTTGAAGCAGAAAACAATGATTAGAGCATTAAGATGTGGACACAAGGTTTGTGGGGTCTTCAACAAGAGGTATAGGGATAGTGCACTTAGGTCTCAAGTGTGGAGGGGGTTAAGGGTCAACTATATGTTATTCCTATGCCTAGATGGAGCTAGGGGGTTCTAGGTCATGGTCATGTTCATGGTCATGGTATAGGTCTAGGTCATGATATAGGTATACCTATAGGTCTATGTCATGATACACATCATGGCCATCATGTGGGTCTAGTTCATGGTGTAGGTCGTAATCTATGGTCTAGGTGTAGGTCTTGCCATTTCTTTTCATGCCTAGGTTTTTCTATGTCTAGGTCTTGACATGTCTAGGTCAAGGCCATTTCTTTCCTTGCGATGTACCAAACTTCCTATAGTGTGCGAGAGTTTGAGAGGGAGAGAAAGGAATACATAGAGGGGGGTATAGAGAGAGTGTATGAGAGTGTGAGATTCATAGAGGAGGTGTGGAGAGAGAGGAAGAAAAAGAGCGTGAGAGGGAAACAGAGGAAGATAGAGAGGGGGGTTGCGATATAGGAAGAAATAGAGTGTGAGAGTGGGAGAGAGGAATACAAGGAG
>JZKD02S2212392.1:358104-373777 GCA_000966675.3 Picea glauca
GAGAGAGAGAGAGGAGAGATAGTGTGAGGGAGGTGGAGAGAGAGGGAATATTTAAGAGTGTGAGAGGGAGGGAGAGGGAGAGGGAGACCAAGAGGGGGGTAGAGAGAGACAATTGGGAGATAGATTGTAGATGTAGGAGAGAGAGAGAGAGAGAGAGAGAGTTATAAAAATATTTGCCTCACCCTATGCAAACTTGCACAAAGGGCCTTTTTCCATTTCACTATGCAGACTTGAAGTTCCTTTTTGCAAACCCCAGAGATAAAAACATTATTTTTCCACATATACGCGCCCTACCTATAGTACAACATGTGTATACGCAGGTTGCACCACCTAAGCCCACGTACATCGAGATTTGTGCCTAAAATTAAAAAATGGTTTCAAGTTTCCATGTCACGTCACGAGATCCATAATCCTTGACCTTCCACATACTAGAAATGTTTCAAATCAACCCTTCAGATCCACTTGAGGGATACAAATAGGCCAAATATGAGCTATGGAAAAGAGGATAAGAATTCAACTTTGAGAGAAAAGTTACTCGGGAGAAATTATTCACATCATATTGAGTCTGCATCCCTTTGTGCTTTTAAGTATGAACACATTGTTCAACCCCCAAGCTCTTCCCTACATGGTTGAGAACCTCATTGTCTCTCTTATATGAGTTTGCCTTTGGTGGAGGATTGAAGTGGTGGAGGCCCAGCTGGAAGGAACTTGGTTTCTTGGTTTTGAACTGTGCCGACACGAAAGTTTGTAATTTATTCCCTTATGCCAATTACCTTTTAATAGAAATACTATTTTCTCGTCCAATTAATATCTTGAAAATATTTGAATTTTTATTCCATGTGAGTGTTTGTTATGAATGTTGATGTATTATTCTATTGAATGTGCTAACATTATATATTATCACCATATTCTTGCATTTCTTGTTTGTTGAGGACTAGTTGTAGGTGTATTTCTTTGAGTCAAGTGCTCAATGATGGACTTCATCAAATGTGTGGACGAGGTAGGCCTTTTATCTTGTCTTTCAAGAATATTTGTTTATATAGAATACTTGAGATTAGAGTTGATTTTTTTAGTCATTTTCGTCTGTTGTGGTTTACCCCTAGCCATAAAGAGATTTTCGTCATAACAGAATTGGCAACCATACTAGGGATAAAATCTTATTTTTGGGGGTTTGGAGTGTTTTTATATTTATATTTCTCTCGTTTATATTTATTTTATAGTCATATGATTTCTTGAAAACCTATTTTCACTCTAAGTCTGAGTTTCTTATCCTTCTCCTTAGCTTGTCTATGTTTTGACACATATACACGGTTTTTTCCTAACAGTTGCATACATACGCATGTTGTCCTTCTGCAAAAGACGTATATATGTGTTTTTCCCTTGAACAATCATGCACATCACCCTTTCTTTCTTGGTTGCTAGGTTTGATGGTTGTTGGGTAGGTTTTGATGATTGTTGAGTCTTCTTAGATCTAAGTTATGACTGTTAAATGTCTGTGGAATGAAAAGAAACCTTTCTTTGGTTGAATTTTTGGGCGGTGACTTTCTCATCATCATTTTCATTTAATTGTCCTTGCATCTTGGGATGGGTGTTTTTCTTCTTGATATCCTAATTGGTTTGTCTTTGTTTATACACAGTAGAGTTTTTATATCAAGTTGTTGTTCAGTCCTTGATTTTTCATTCTTTTATATTGAAAATACAAAAACATTAGGCATTTTACATTGTTGGCATTCTGATCTCCTAAGTCTTGGTCATTTATCTTATTACTTATAAAGAAGGATTGCATTTTATTTAGAATTTCATAACTGAATTGAGAATTACATTTTGAAAAGAATGTCATTTATTTGGAATTGAAGTTAGGACTTTGCATTGTATTCATATTCATTTATTTTACTTGTTGAGTACTAACATCACTAGTTTCACGACCACACCTTTTTGAGTAAGAAAGTCCACTAAAAGTAATTCTATAATTTAAAATTGATTAGTAACAATTTTATTTTTCTAGGGTGCACAAACTAGCTTATGATTTAGAGCCTTGGAATAGGATTTTGTGAGTAAACTTCTCCAAGGCTATTAAATCAACATATGTGTCTGACTAAGGGAGTGGAGAAATCCATTGTATAATTGGTAATATCAGGAGACTCCTCTTACACCGGAGTTAATCACGAGGTCATGTGAGGTTGGTTTAAGGGATATCCCCTGAATACCTTCTTAGCGTCTGATAAATTTATCAGGATCAATTTGTATATGGGGATCTTACTAGTACACTTACCTTTGTGAGAGGAGGTGCTTTCATGGTTTCAGGCTTTGTTACCCTACCCATATGGTGGACCTGACTTACGATTGTTCACTTTTGCATCAGTTATACCATGGTTTCTTGGTTTTGTGTTCGTTTCGTCACTTGGGTGAGAAAAACAAGGGAACTTACCAGTCTAGTTGGGCCTCCTAGACAAGACATAGGTTAGTGTATGAATTAAATAATCCAAGCACATGGAGTAAACAAGCAAAGAAACTAAACACAACTAAATAAATAACTAAGGAAATAAAACTAAAATGCATAAGAAACTTTAATCAAAACCAATCAACCAAATGGCCAAGATTATTCCACCAATGGATAACTATATTAGTTGGGAAAAAAAACATAGAGAAAGGAGGACTTATGGGTCCCCTCTTCCTCCTTGGGAGGGCTCTTGAGTCCCTTATTTGAGAGATCTTATTACAATGATAAAGTAGAAATAAAATGGTGAAGAAATCCAAGCCTATTCCCTCAAGAGGTGAGGAGAATAGATTATTGGAATGTTGCTAGAATGCTCCAAGAAGAAAAGAGGTTTCTTGAAGGAGGATTGAGGCAGCATAACAATACTATGAGATTATTAAATTCTTAGTGAAACCATGGCCTCCATTTATAGCATGTCTTTGAGGAAATATCCAACTGGTTCTTAGTGTGGACAAGGGGCCCTTTAGGGAACCCTTAGGTCTTTGACCAACCCCCAATTCGGATTCGTCTAGGATTTGAGGGTCAAATCAAGTTGGGAACTGATCCAAAAGTGGGTGAGGAGCCGACAAGAACCATAAATGCATTGTTCACAAGAGTGCGTAGATTTTCTCGTACATAGTCGTGCATATGGCACATTGTGCACTCTATGAGATTCTTTGGCCTATGCACTGTGTGCGTGCTTCCTTTAGTGTTTTAGCACATGTCAATTTTTTGACCAATTGTATAGTTTTTGCCCCTTGGAAATGAATTTTTGGTGTTGCAGGTGAACTAATAGGTGTTTGGAGATGCTCTATTCCTGTAACCATTTTCATTCAATGTCATGGATGAAAGTTCAGTGATAACAAATGTTCCCTAATGTGTGAGGTTAGGAGCATACGTATAGCTGAAACAAATCAATGTTTCTTCTAATGAGAGTACTATTCTAAGGAAGAGTGCTGATAAGAACTACAAGAGCGATCCTGACGGAGGGAGAGGGGAAACAATGAGATCCAAATATGTCTCTAGGGAGAGAAAAGAAAATCTATATACAAATGAGGTGGGCATGCCCCATGCTCATGTCATTTAACTAAAAAAATGTAAGACAATAATTGAAGTAGTATGACGATATAGATAAATGCAGTGCCCTCCAGGGTGGTTTGATAACAACAGATGACAATTGTGATGGTGAACACACTCTGAAAATATGCAAGGATGTCTATAAGGAGTGTCAATGAATCGTAGGCATCGATGGCCTAACAAATTCATAGCTCTTTGGATAATATTAAACAGCTGCAATAGTTGCATAGTAAGAACCACCGTAACATGAGATTGTGTTGAAGTCGAATGTTATGGGGGTCAACGACAACATAGAGAAATGGTGATTCTCTCTGTGTCATTTGAAACTCCTCATTGTAAAGGTAATGAGAGTCAAGATATTATTACCCTTCTGGAAACTATGTTGATGTCGAAAGAAAGGGAGATGTGAATCCAAGAAGAAAAAAGGCTTCATGAAATCCACTAGATAAGATCACGAACTAATAAGGAACATGAATGAAGGCAAGATGTGGTGAGACTCAAAACTGCCCTTGGTTGGGGGTATATTTGAAGGGTGATTGGCAGCAACCGTGAAACTATATCTAGTGTCAAGGGGATGACTAGACATGGGGTTAAATTATGCCATAGGTGTGACAAAGTGGACAAATGCAGAGATCATGGGTACACAGATTGTGGGATACTTGGGGTTTATGGACAATGTCAACATGAATAGAGGATAGTGAATGACTCAACCAAGGGAGACATGGGTTTCTTTGCTAGTAAAATAAGGTCGTCAAGGATGACAACAAAAAGATAAGTAAATGCTAGAAATAAATGATTTTTTACAATTACCAAATGAATAAAGAATAATTTGGGATGGGTGTATAGATACAGAAATGGGTTCCCCAGTGCAATATGGTTGGGCCTATGAGGGTGCAAGTTGCGTGGAGAACTGGTGGAGGGTGGGGGCCCCATGGGTGGGTTTCTGTATGAGGTAAATGAAATGGACATAAATCTACAGATGAGAAAACTGATTATGGATGTAATGGAGGGTTAAAGATACCACAGAGGCACAGTCAAGATAGAACCATGATTAGATAACTAGGGAGTCCATTGGGAAATCTAGAAAAATGAGGAGAAGGAGTATGTGGCTGATTCTCGAAAATGCGTAAGGCTCTCTGGACTCCCATCCCTAGGGAGTGAGAGAAGCATGAGAGTCAAAGTGCTAAAGGGGACTATGAATGGGACAAATGATGTGGGGGAGAGTGCTACTGGATGACAATACCAAACTGCAGTGGAGGTGACGGTACTAGAGATCCGAATGTAGGGACCCTAAAGGCGAATCTCAGAGGGTGTGACTGGGAGATGCAATTAGTATTCATAGGGAATGATTACATGATAGTGTCAATGATATACCTGAAGGGGTTGCGTTGATATGTGATGACCAAGTACCTACACATGTTAAAACTGAATACCCGACATGAACAATATCTAAAGATAAACAACATATAACAATTATTTGATAATTGTGAACATGAGCATGTGTACCTGGACATGATGTGAGAAAAAGGATCCCCCGGGGTTGAGTGTAGAGGGTTACCCGGGGAATGTGACTATGTAGGCGGTGGGACCTTGATCTTATGGTAGAAGATGGATCAGAAAACAAAGACTCTGATATCCTGTAACTGAGTGTGGAAGTTTGGAAAAAGGGACGATATATGTTTGTGGGGCCCATCATGCCACATCATTTGTACCTACTGCCATAGTGAGTTGACAAGAGGATTTATAGGAGATTTGGAGATTACAACAGTTAGATCTGACCGAGCCAGGAGTTGCAAGAGCCAAGTTATAGGCCCCATCCTCCTGCATAGTAGATAGGTTCTATGGTTTGGGTAGGTTTGTACGGATGATCGTACTAGGGTTTTTGGTAGGGGTGGGCCCCATATTGTGTAGGATAAGGAAGGATACCTGCACTGAAATGTGTGGGTATAATTACCTCTCCCGCACATGATGTGTAGTTGTGATGAATACAGTCGCACATGGGAGCGCATGGTTGGGTAAAACAGGTGCGCATGTGATGCGCGCCTGTTCAAAATACAGTTGTGCACTATGCGTTGTTGTTTCTTAGACAATTGTGCATAGGTGTGCAACTATGTAGAGAACATATGCGCATGAGTACGTAGTTGTGGGTGTGATAGTTGTGCATGGATGTGCATCTATTTCTCCTACAGCTGCACATTAATGCATAGTTGTGTGAAAAAAATGCGCACATATGTGCGTGCCTATGGGGGTGACAACCGCACACTTGTGGCAAAGATGTGGGTTTTTTTGAAATTTTGATTTTGTTGGTATTTGATATATGATGAGTGATAACCAAGGGTTTCTTGTGTGAATGAAGGTGATCATTTCATCATGCCATTTCACTGGAGGGAGCGAGACTGGGAGCACCATCGGGAGGCAGTGAGAGAGGAGTCAAGAATTGAGAGACTCTTGGCAGCCTATGGGCTACTCAAGTTCTTCAACTACCCACTGATACGGTCATAGGAGTACCTGATTCAGTATCTATTGTCGATGTGGAGCATTGATATACAATGTTTCATTTTTCGGGATCAACAAATGAAATTCTCAGCTGTTGAGGATGTGTACTTCTTGATGGGGCTCCCCTTTCAGGGAATGGCCTTGCCAGCTAACCCCCAACTACCACAGGATGTTAGATTCATAGACATGGTGCATGACTATTTCTCAGGGCCGAAACCAATGTTGGGTTTGCTTGATCGGATTGAGGCGATGGATGTGCTCTTTCATTAGTGCATCGAAATGATGATTGTGAGGATCTATGGATCCTTAGCTACTTAGTGGATCAATGGTGGTTAGCTGAGGATTATGCAGAGAGTCTTGGATGGAGATCTTTTCGCCTGAGGTTTGATGTTTCATGCCAAGATGATGGGGAATATTCACTGGTGTGAGACCAGCGACTCCAGTAATTTTGCCTTTGGATCTATCTTGGTGGTGTGGTTTTTGGAGAGGGTGCCCATGTTGCGCCCTAGAGTGTTGTTGCCAGCTGCAGGGCCACGAGAGCCATGACTCATGTGGTGTGCTTGAATTTTGGTATGGCATGGAGGGGGAGAGGGCAGTAACTATTTTATGACCACATTGGCATGTGTGTGGTGCCATATGTCACATATCATATTGTGGTTCCCATATGGTGGGATGGACTTCCAGCATGACCCTGATATGGTTTTGCCTCCTGGAGAGGATTGGGACCAGAGAGGTATGTTGGTGTTCTTGTGTTTTGTGATTTTGATAGTGTATCATATGTTTATATGTATGGATGTTGATTATGTTTTTGTTTGTGTTTTTACAGATGTGGAGCCTCAAGGTTGAGAGGTTGAGGTAGTTGGAGAGTTGGCTCACCAGGGGTCAGTGAGACCTTTGCGGGCAGAGCCACGAGTGGGAGAGAGATGCCAGAGGGAAGAGGATGGTGTGAGGCTAGCAGATGAGGCAAGAGTCGGTCAGAGGCATAGGTTTGATGATCCAGGTGCAGGGCCACTGCATTCTCCTCAGGTAGAGGTCGGCGGGGGGATGGATGATTTTCAACACCGATTGGAGGTGGTATTGTAGGGTGTGTCGGAGGGAATGTGGTTGCATATCTAGGATGAGAGAGTCCTAGATCATTGTGTGGGTATTCCAGCAGAGTGGTGGACCATGATTCGTCGGGCTTCTGTAGCGGGGGTAACGTTGACTAGTCGACTACCCCATGGACTTGGAGGATCCCCAGCTGGTGGGACACCTCCTGCTCATAGAGGACCTAGTGGTAGAGCTCTAGGGGCACCATGAGTGCTATTTTGTATATTTTTGTATTGATAGAGGCTTGCAAGCCCATTTTGTATAGGGTAGTGTGACACCTAGGTTGTATCTATAGGGGTGAGGGGGGCTCACTTTCTTATGGATGATGTACATGTTGTACTATTTTGTAAACATTTATGACACATTGATATATATATATATATATATATATATATGGATATAGATGTTTGGTATATCTGTAATGTTTACATTATTGATGTTTTATGATGTTTTATGATGTTGGATCTATATGATGTGACAAATGTTTGATGAGTTATGTATGTGTAATGATGTATTGATGTGATAAATGCTAATCTAACACTAGGTTATCCATGTTATCTACTATTTTATTAAATTTTTATGGAATATGTGTAAATGTCATTGAATCAAAATGTCAAGATAAGAGTCTAAATTGTTGGTATTTGTGAAAGAGGCATGGATCACGGACACAATATACATTGTTGAGCTGGAGGACGACAAGTTGAGAATCTAATAAGACACTAATGTAATGAATGTGGCGATGACTATCCTCGATGAGGAGGCCAATGAGATCTGTGTAATATTCTTGGTTGTTGGTTTCTAAGCCCAAACATATTCCACTGGAGTGAAGTAGTTCATGTGAGGGGGTGTAGAGGGCCCAAGCGGCCAAACCAAGATTCTATGTCCAGCGGCTAGCTCCATCAGTGTAACTGATGTGGTAGGATGATGGAGGAGACATATGTTAATAACACAAATGGTGGCTCAGACATGAGGAGTGGAGGAAAAAAAAGAATACTAAAAAATCTACAAATGTGTATGAAGAAAAATCCTAGTGTAGAATGACTATGCTCAGCCGTAAAACTTCTGTAAGTACAACCCATTTACGGAGTATTTGAGAGGATAGCCTTCTAGACAGGCAAGGATGTATGCACATTTAGTGAGTCAGTGTTGGACAATGTAGTGTCTATGCCATAATGAATCGATATTCCCATGACTGAGGGTATCGTGAGTGATATCATAGGCTAGGACGAGATCTCCTTCGTTAAAGGAGTGAAGGTTGAAATGGAGGTCAAAGGTGGATTTGTACCACTTCTTAGTTGCCTCATTGTTCTGTAAGGAAGACTGACAATCTTTATCCAATGACTCTAAGTTCATAAATCACTTCTCCATTGGAGCAGTGTTAGGTAATATCTCGATGGCGGTGCACAATGTGGGAATTTCACACTCGATGGGGAGGGTGGATTCAATCCCATGGACAAGATGAAATGGTGTAAAACTGGTGGCAGTTTTGACTATTGTGTGATAGGCCTATAATGTTGAAAACAACATATGATTACAGTTGGTATTATGTTTATTAATCATGCGTTGCAACATGGTATTGAGGACTTTGTTAACAACCTCGACTTTTCCATTGGACTGAGGGTAATATGGGGAGGGAAACTCATGGGAGAATCCTAACCTTGAGGAGAGTTCAACGAAGATCTCATTCTGAAAGTGCTTACGGTGATCAAAGACCAACTATAGTGGAACTCCAAAATGGGTAATGACGTGGTTGAAGAAAAAACACATTGTTGTGTCAGCGGTATTGTTAAATTTAGGCATGGCTTCAACCCATTTGGTACAGTAATATACTGCCACAACGATACACTTGTGTCCATTTCTATATGGAGGATTTCAAGTCATGAAGTATATGCCCGATTTGCAGAAGGGGACAATAGTGATGACTAGATGTAGAAGAGCAGGTGGCGCTCATGCTTAATTTTCATAAATCTGGCATTTGTCACATCTCTTGACAGTGTGGATGCAGTCATGAAACAATGTGGTCCAGAAGTATCCTGCTTGAATTATTTTCTAGGTGGTGGAAATCCCTGAGAGGTGGCCACTGCAAGTGCCACTTTAGCAATCGTTTAGGACTTTATTTGCTTCATCGATGGTCAAACATCGATAGAGTATTGTGTCAACCCCACGTCAGTACAAAATACCACTGATGAGGAGGTACCAAGGGGCTGGATGATGAAGGCACCAATGATCATCTAGAGAGAGATGAGAGAGAAACTTATGTGTATGAAGGTAGACGAGAAGGTCACCATACCAAGGGTCATCCGATGGGATGTAGAAGAGGTGCTTTTCAGGGAAATCTGTATTGATGGGTGATCCTGTAGCATCTGAGGGAAACATCGTGATGATTTCAATGGAAACAAGTGATTTCTTGCTTTTGGGAGTTGAAAAATCTAGGTTGTATTCCTGAAGGATGATGATCCATCAGGCAAATTTTCTATTAATCTGTCATCGACTAACCAAGTACTTCATGGGGTTGGAATCTTCCATGACTTTCGTAGTGCGAAGAAAGATATATTGAGGCATTTTTTGTGCTACGAGGACAACTACGAGGGTGATTTTCTCCTCATGATTGTATTTCAGGGGTGGTCCTGAAATATTTTTATTGATGTAATAAATAGGATCCTTGCAGTCATCATCCCCTAGTTGAACGAGCACTCCTACTACTAAGACGGTTGAGGATGACAAGTATAGGATGTAATCACGATCATAGTTAGGAGGACTAATCAAAGGGGCATTGGATAATGTCTCTTTTAAATCATAAAAAGAAATTTGGGAATATTCATCCCATCGAAATGGGATATCATGATGCAGTAAGTGAAGGAAACCATGCGCACGAGTGGCATAATTTGGGACAAAGCAGTGTAAAAAGTTGGCTTTGCCTTGTAGGCTCTGTAGTTGGAACAAATTCCTAGGTGGTGGAATTTTTGTGATAGATTGGACCTTGAGGGGGTCCACTGTGATGCCATGTTGGGAGATGATGAACCCAGGGAGGCATCTGACAGTGATGCAAAATACACACTTGAAGGGGTTCAAGCAGATATTGTATTGGCGACATCGTTGAAAGAAAATTCGTAAGTCATCTAGATGTCGAGTTAGTTTCTTGGATCAAGCAGTGAGTTCATCCAAGTAAGTGAGGATGATTTGAGAAATATCATGGAAAACATAAGTCATGGCCCATTGGAACGTAGCACTAGCATTGTTTAGTCCAAAAGGCATGATATGATAAGTAAAAGTACCCCACGGGGTGGTAAATGCGGTTTTGTACTAATCTGCTGGATGGATTTGGATTTGCTTGTAGCTGGAGAACCCATCCATGAAGGACAAGGCCTCATGGTTGGCACAATCATCGATAATTTGGTCGATGAAAGGGGTTGGGAAGTTGTCTTTGGGACAAGCATGATTGAGATTGTGAAAGTCATTGAAGACAAGAATAGTGCCCCATTTTTTGTTAACGGGGACAGGGTTGGATACCCATGACATGTATGCGATGGGGTATATGAACCTGACACCATGTAACTTGTCAATTTCAGCTTTGATATTCGTGGCTTTGGATGGGTGCAATGGGTGTTGCTTTTGACATACTGGGGTGACCTCTAGCCATGTGTCGATGTGATGTTCAACTATAAAAAGATCGAGGCCAAGCATTTTCGTATATGACCAGGAAAAAATATCACGGTATTCCTAAAAGAGAGATTTTTAAGTTTTGAGTTCCTCAGGGGAGCATGCGACGCCAATGGTGATTTCCTCTACGATTCCTAGTTTGATGGAAGTGTCAATTTTGACGAGGGGGAAATGTTGTCCATGTTGGCTTCTTCAAAAGCATTGGGGGCAAGGATAGGGTTATTGAACCAATCTATATGCCTTGATGGAATAAAATCCTTGGTTTTGATTGCATATATGGAGTCTTTTATAGGTGGTTCAAAGGCTTCCTGTGAGAGAAAAAATTCTCCATGATGGAGTTCATTCCATGGGAAATCGGGAGTAGTTAGTTCCTCCAAGATATCTTCATTGCATTGGAAAATGTAAGAATATAGGGGATTTGGGGAAGTAACATTGGTGTCTGTCACCATGTGATTGTCTTTATGTGGTGAAGACATAGAGGAGGGATCACAACTATGGTCCGATGGAGTGCTTAACATAAACCAAATATCTAGACACTGTGGGTTGTAAATTGTGGTCAGGGGTAAGATTTCCTAGGGGAAATGAACCAGGGAATTGGGAGGATTTGGAGGAAAATCCTCAGACAGTCTATCCATGAACCATGGAGGGGTGGGAAGTGACTCAAGTTGAGGGGAGGTGATGTGAACATTATTTGGATAAGGAATAGGTGGAATCACTTGTAACATAGGAGGTGAGGTGGTTGGATGATTTTGAATAAGCGTCATTTGACGACGCCTCTATTCAATGATCAAAGGACACTCGTATGTGAAATTATCAAGTGAGTCACAAAGAGAGAAAGGGCACCTCATCCATTCAGTGACTGAGGTCGAGCCATAATATATGTCACTGACGTGGGTCGAGAGGGGTCTTGTTGAAATATTTGGTGTACTGTTGTTAGCATCTGTCGAAACTAAGGTAGAGCAGGGAAATGATGAGTGTAGTGTCCATACTATGATCAGATGGCACATGCAAATTTGGTTCAAAACCCTTTACTGCCTATAGTAGGGGAAGTTGTGGTAGTACTAGGTTGGCTTGGGGAAGCGACAAGTGATGTGGTTTCTTGGGGGATTTGGATCATATTTTGTAACTCGGGAAGAGAAGGACATCTATTAGTGGGGTTTCCTTCTCTTTTGCATAGTGCGCAAGGAGGTTGGACTCAGGGAGGAAGTGGAGGGTTGGGCTCTTTCTTCTTCTGTCTTCCCCCAGCCGTAGCAGTGGTGTTAGTCGTTGGGGGTGAGGGTGGTGTGGTCGGAGTTAGTATTGGAATCTGCATCGGGATTCCCTCTGTTTGGGGAGGGAGCGATGGTTGAGGAACTGTCATGGGTGGGTGTAGATACCACACTGGAATGGCAAGAACCATCTTGAGAAGGGTAATAATTGCATATAATTGAAAATATTGGATGCCCGGTGGGGGGTAGAAGAAGGGGATCTGAGTAATATATTGGGGGATGGTTTCCCAAACTGGTATTTTCCCTTGGGGGAGGATGAAATCGTGGATAAGTGGTGTTGTAGGGTTCTTAGGGAATTCCTAAGGTAGAATTTCTTCAATTGGTGGGACTTTGAGAGGTGGAGAAGCCTTAGTGGGAGGAATGGTACATCTAATTTCAGTTCTGTTAGAAGATATGACACACACTTGTGCTGAGGAGTGAATGAGCAGTAGTGCTCCATGGTATGCCCCCAACAAAGATGGATAGTTGAAAATTATGGGGCCCATATCCATGAGGGGATATGTGTCGGAGATAGTGAGGACAATAGGTAAGATGTTATCGATGTTGGAGGAGTGGTTAGGCTCGTAATGTAAAACTTGGTCGATGGTGATGATTTTCCCATTGTGGGGGAACATCATTGTTTAAAACACAGAAGAGGCTATTACTTTCATAGCGTACATGTATCTACGTCCAAACAAGATGTTATAATCAAGCGGGGCATCGATAAACTCAATGTTGATAAGGATGGTCTTTCCCCTAAGTTCAATGAAGACATTTTGAAAGATCCCTTCAGGGGAATATGATCGACCATCATAAGCTCTCAAAGTAATGGCAGATAGTACTATCTTTGGGGATCCAAGTTTCTGCCATAAAATTTTGGACATGATGCATGTGGATGCATGTTAATCAATGATACACTGATGAACCGTGATGTTCTGAATCTTAACTGGTATCTGAAAAGATAGCAAAACAGGGAGACAAGGTTCCCCATAATCTAGATCAAATGTGATGAGTCTAGTATCAGTTGGGTCGACTACCCCTAAGGTGAAATGTAAGGATTTACATTGAGTTGGATAGGTTTGAAGAACCTCCAATACCGACATGGCTACAGGGGACTGTGCCAAGTCATCGACCGGACTATAATTATGGGCCGCCCTATCCTGAGGGTGGATGACATTCTATCAAACGAGATGTGAGGGATACAAATGGTAGGTTCAATGTTAAGGCATGGAATCATCAAGGGTTGTCCGGTTGTAGCTGAAGTTGCTTCTGAAGTGCTGGGAGTAGATTAAGGGGGTGTGTTGTACTAACAACTGCATGTTTGCAGAAGAATTTCTTCTTCGCTAGTGAGGAGGATATTGCGATCGGCTATATTTCCAGGGTTTTAATACTATCCCATTTGTGGTGGGATGCGATGTACCTCATGTTGGGTATTCATCATGCCTTGGTGTGGAATAGGTTTTTGAAACACGATTGGGGCTGGTTGTTTCAAATATTGTTGTGGGGTCTGCTGAGGCATAGGTAGCGTTGGAGGACGGGGTGCATTCATGGAGTCTTTCATTTGTTTGAAGTCAACAATTTGGGGGCAATGGTGAGTATAATGACCATGCTCACCGCAAAGAGAGAAAGGGAAGTTCGTCGGAAGGTTTTTTTTGTTGTTCCTTCCTTGGTGTTTGTTGTTATTGTCCCCTTGGGGGTTCTTGTTACCCTCGTTCTGGTTTCCCCCAACAAGTTGGTTTTGTTGGGGGTTCTTCCCTCCTAGTCCTAGGTTACTATTGTTTCATTTTTTTCCTTTATTTTTGGCAGTATTCGGCTAATGGGATGGATTGGCCGTATTCAATTGTTAAAAACTTTGAAATTGTTGAATGGGAGAGAACTGAACAAAGTTAATAGTGGAGTGTGGTTGTCCTTGTGGAGGAGCAATCAACTATGGAGGACCATGAAATGGAAAATACTGAATATTTTATGGCAACGATCCGTAAGGTGTATCGAAAGGTGTAGCGCTTTCACTAGTGCCCAGGTTATAATCTGAGGTAGAGGGGGTACCCGAACTTGATTGAGAAGTCAATGACATGATGGATGTCAGAAAGAGTCCACTCATGGGTGGAGGGAGAGAAATAGGGTATGGTTGTTGGTAAATGGGAGGAGGGTAATAAGACAACCCTCCATATATCAACGAATATTGGGGTGTACCATACATAGGTGGTGGTTGGATGTATGGATTGTGATGTGTTGTGGTACCAATCAATCCATCTGCTGCATGGGATATCCCAGGCTTGTCTTGGCCAAATGGTACAAGCCTCAGTGCGTCAGGTATTACTATGTATAAGTAACCCAATTGATCATAAATGAGGTCATACTATTGAGCCTTGCTGATGGATTCCTCTTCGTATTGGGGGAAGGTGGATGCCACATATTTGGCAAGGATAGAGACTAGGGATGATTTTAGGGGCTAAATTTTGCTCATGGGCTAATTTTCCATGTTTTTTTCCAAAAAAAGATTCGTTATTCTAAAAATGATTCGCCCAAATTCTATAGGATAAAATTATTTTAACTTAAAAATCGTCAAAAAATTATACAAACTATATAAAATCCTTAGAATTTTGAATATTTTTACAAAAATGTTGCCAAACATTTATAGTTGGCATATGAAGGATTAGTAATATTCGCCAAGGTTTCTACATTTTAAAATAAATTTCCATCCTTAAAATCATCCCTGATAGAGACGAGTGATTTGAGAAACCAATAGAGACATTGTTCTTTGGTGGTTTATGCTTTTCATAAACTACGTCGTCAATGCCATTCATGAATGTGGTCGGAAATATGCATAGATGAGGTTTGTTTTCACTGAGAGAAAATTTCTAGACAAGTGTCATGACAAACTGGTAGTTGAAATAAGTACAAAAATGCTTTGGCCAAGGATTCAAAAGTCACATGGGACCCTGATTTTTCATCCACACAGCATTTGGTTGATGGACCAGTGAGTGTGTGCTGAAATAACCTTAAGAAGACAGAATTTTACATGATGATTTTTTAAGAGAACCATAAGTGGAAGGGCATGACATGGTTGGTGGGACATTCCCTCGATTTTCCTTAAAAATTGGGAATCTCTGAAGGTAGTTTGGTAGGAATATTGGGCCATGTGGGGTCATCTAATATAGGTTCACTCATGAGTTTAATCAAATAAGGAATTCTTAGGGACGTTGTTATCCACATTTTTGGTTATCGGGATGATGACATGATAATGACATGGTGATGGAAGATCTAACTCTTCTTTAAGATCATTTTCATGAAGAAAGTTACACTTATCAGCTTCTCAAAATCACACTTTTAAAGATAATACGCAGGCTGCATATATATTGTCATGCGGAAATACTTGATTTCCGCAGGCTTCATTCAGTCTGACTGCGGATTTTCCGCACTGTGTTAATGGCCAGGGTGCGGAAATGTTTCTTAAGGGAGAAAATGAATAAGTTCTCGATCCTTCTAGAAGGAATCTTCTAGAAGGATGATTTGGAGTTCGAATGGTTGGCGAATTAAATGAATCTCCAGATATCTTGGGATTACATTCTATCCAAGTAACTAAACAATCCTTTCCTATATATTGAAGGGATGATTCATGGGAATG
>JZKD02S2212392.1:400296-414220 GCA_000966675.3 Picea glauca
TATATATATATATATATATATATATATATATATAATCATCTTTAAACATGTGACAAAAAGGGAGTAAGAAACTCGATTAAATTATAAAAATCAAATTATGGATGGATTTAAAATTTTAAAAGGGAAATAATTGTTTGTCACATGTGCTAATTAATTTTTTTACTAAAATGAAATAAAAAGGGGAAAAAAGGGTAAAGTCTACACTTACTAATTTGAGTTTTAGATAAAAGGGGAAAGAGGGAAATCTAAAAGATTTAGGAAACTAAGGGAAAAATGTGGAAACATAAAGAGAAAAGGGAAAAAGAAGGTTGACTAACTTGTAAATGAATCTTTCCATTAAGAATTTTCTAAATTGAACTCAACTAGTAATTTAGTAAGGGGTAAGTCATTAAATTGTTTGATGGAATATGGGGACACCTAAGAGCGGTTCTAGGAATGTTTTTAGGTGGGTGAGGGAAATATGAGTAATTATTTGATTAATGAAATTAATTTATGGTGCAATGAAGGGGATGGGTCACACATGTACGGGGAGAATTTTTCTGAATCAAATTTATGGGAATAATATTAAATAAGAATTTTGGAAAGAAAATGACTTATAAACTCGATATAAAGGAGGGATAAGGAGGAGGGTGAATCTCTTCTGTTAAGTGTAACGCTACGCTGCCGAATTTTAGACTTGACTGACTTAGCTTGTGGGAGTTGGGATACCCAGCTCGGTGAGGACTGGTAGTTCGACCTTGCGAGGCGAGATGGGAGCTAATTTTTCTCTGGTTAGTGTGTGTGGATCCTTTGTGGATTGGGGGGGCTAAGGGGAAAGAAGAATACCCCTAGCATTGGCTGGGAGGTGCCGGTGAAGTCTCATCGATCGACAAGCAAGAGTTGCACGTAGCGCGCAGGACAACGACTCAGAGCGGACGACTTGGGCTACAGTATGCTTACTTGATTCTGCATGGTAGATTATTATTATACCTTATGCTTTAATTTCTATATTTTTAATTGGGTAAATAAAATGTTTGACTCAACATTTCAACAAAGAACTTAATTTCGCCATAGGCTTAAGCTCGTTGCTTGACTTGATTCCCTTGGCATTTGATCCCTCCCTCCTATGAATGTTCTTGGGTTTGGTTGATCATTGTCAAGAGTTATGCTTTTTACTTCATCCTCATCCCTAGTTCGTCAGTTCATGCTTGAGCAGTTGGCCAGGAGCCAAATCGACGGTTGTCACTTTGGTGCACAACGACTTATAGATTATAATGCCACGCTTTTCTGTGTGTGGATGATGAGCGAATGATGTGTTTTACCAGTTGTTACCCCTTCTTATCTCTGTGTTTGATCTTCACCTTGCTTCGGTCTCTGCATGTTATATCACCTCCGTGTCTTAATCGTTCTCGGAATATGAAAACTATGCTTAGTATTCTGTGCATTTCAACACCCTCAACCATGATTTTTAACTTTGTGTTTTTATATATTGAATGTGTTTCCATTGCTGGATATATTTCTCTACGATTTCATTTCTGGGTATATTGCTTTGTGATTTCATATATTGAATGTGTTTTCATTTCTGGGTATATTGCTTTGTGTTTTTATATATTGAATGTGTTTTCATTGCTAGATATATTGATCTGCGTTTTTATATCGAACGCGTTTCATTGTTGGATATATTGTTACCTGATGATTTTTCCATTGTCAAGACTGCAATCATTGCTTGTTAAGACTACAAATTTTCCCCTTGTTAAGACTGTGATTTTTCCATTGTCAAGACTGCCATCGTTGCTTGTTAAGACTGCAGATTTTCCCCTTGTTAAGACTGCGATTTTTCCATTGTCAAAGACTGCAATCGTTGCTTGTTAAGACTTTGATTTTTCCACTTGTTAAGACTATGATTTTTCCATTGTCAAAGACTGCAATCGTTGCTTGTTAAGACTATGATTTTGCCACTTGTTAAGACTATGATTTTACCATTGTCAAGACTGCAATCATTGCTTGTTAAGTCTGCGATTTTCCCACTTGTTAAGACTTTGATTTGCTTGTTACATGGCAATGTTACCCTCTTTAGGAATGCATTTTCATTAATTATTACCCACGTTGAATGCGTTTTCATTAATTATTACCCACATTGAATGCGTTTTCATTAATTATTACCTACATTTTCATTTAATGATGGCCTTCGTTGAAGGCGTTTGCATTTAATTATCACCCGCATTTGAATGCATTTTAATTAATTATATGGTGCCTTGGATGTATGATGTGTGTCTGATTGGAGGCAATTCCCGTGTTTTAAATGGTAGTTAACTTTTAACTACGTTTTACTTCAATTGACAGTGAGTTATATCAATGATAGATATGAATTTATAGCTCACTGCGTGCACATTTAATAACAAATTTATTAGATGGCAGGTGTAAAGGGATGGTGTTTAATTACCAACAATTTACATTTTCATGGCAAGTGTGGGTACTGTGTATATGTTTAGTATAATGCACTCATTAATTATAAATATGGGATTCGTAATCAATAGAGTTACAAGACACCAGTAAGAAAGGTAATTCTAATGTCATGAGTATAGAACTATTCTAGATTATGCATGCTAGAAACAAAGTAAAATAGAAAACAAAAACGCACTTTGGTTGTCTTTCATAGAGAGGTTGTCTACTCCATCAGGGCACATGCAAGTATGAGATGGAGTTCTTTTGACAGATCAACTTTGCTATCCGACCTAGGAAGATAATCATGCAATCACAATCTAAAAAGGGAATCACACATCAATCATCAAGACATAGCATGTGCAGTTCAATAATCAATATACTAGGTATGTTGTGGTTCACAATATTCTATTGTGAACTTCACTAGTTCTTTTCCAAATACACTTGACTACGGTTGTCAACATACATGTCCATTAGGAAAAATCAAATTCATAAGAACAGAAACATAACATATGCAAAACAGAGTAAGTAAAGATCTCTAAGAAAGCATATAATCGAAATCCTAGACTGAACTATACTGCTATCATCTGAAAGAATCAAGATTTAGCTAATGTCACGATTATGCTACTGAAATAAAATAATAACACTAATCTACAAAGATGTTGACCTTTGTTGGGTGGTGGGCCCTTGCCACTTCAACAGGTCAGTGACTAGAGTCTACAGTAAGTTTGGTTTCAATCCAAAAATCACTCTTACTCAAACCTCAAAACATAGAATTAAACTATGCTAACAATTCAACTCACATTCATTCATAAACGATCACGACATGGAAATAAATGGCATCCTTCTATTAAAATTCAACTCAGAATATGTTTTACAATATGTAACGTTGCTTCACATGTTGTGTTATGCTATCTCTCTACTACTTCCACCATCCTTGCCATGACTATTTAAACAGTCTTAGTCGTGAAACACATGGAGGTGAAATCCTTAGTAGATCAGTCAATTGTCAAATTTATATATTCGGTTACATATTTTAAGCTTCATCCTCATAACACGAAGTGTATGAGGATGAAGCATTAAACAAACTAACTTAACATAGATTTTCTAGAGCTTTGATGATTCAACAAACATCCAACAATTATCTTGGGAATGATTTGGAGCTAAACTTGGTATATTCTGCTTCTTGTATTGGTACCAGATCGTGACAGGTGAGATTCGGTAGATGGTACTAGATCTGAACAATGGAAATCTGGCGCATAAGTACCAGATGAATGAGCTAATACAGAAATGTCAGACTCATCTATAGGTCAAAGGTTACACATGGCAATTTAAAACATTAGTACATGAAATATTTAGTTTCCTAGCTCAATAAACCACAAAATGCATGAATTCAATTACACTTTACCTTATGACCTTGTCAATGGCTAATGGTAGTGTTCTTTGTCATTTATCCAAGCTTAGGTAGGCCAAAAAGGTACAAATGAGGAGTATAATAGGGTAGTGGGGATGTCAATTTAGAGGCTCAACATTCCCCCATGCCAAAATCATTGCATGTCCTCATGCAACTAAAATAAAATCAAAAATTTTCAAAATTTGAGACTCCATTCTTTACTTCCATGGATCAATGATGTTGATAGTTGAGGCTTCTACTTTCAACTCCCTTTTTATGACCCTAATGTATTGTAAGAGTCTTAGTACCTTCTTGAGCTTATTAGAAGTCTTTTCATGGTCATCTTGAAGTTGCTGGTTGGTTACCTTCAGTTGCTCATTTTCCTTTTTGATATACCTGTCTAGTAGTTGGTATTCCTTCACTTCTTGTTTGAGTTCCTAGTTTTTCTTTTGCATCTCCCCAATATTTTTCTTCATCTGTCCTTTTGTTAAGGTCCTTATTGACTCCATTGTTTCTGGCTGGATGTATTCTATTTCCTCCACTTCCTCCCTCATCCCACACAAAGTGATAGTAACTAGCTCCTCAGTTAAGCTAGGGATGTCATCCTAGATTGGTAAGTCTAGGGAAGGGGAGGTAGGATCTATTGGATCTTCATGTGTAAGAGGGATGACAACTGTTTTACCTTTCTTTGCCATGCTCCTTATGGTTCTTTTATAAGGGGGTGGTGGATCATAAGTGCTAACAAGTTTCTTTTTCCTCTTTCCTGTCTTTGGAATGGTTATAGGAGGTTTCTCTATGGAATGTTCCTCTTTATTTTCTCAGCTATTCTTCTCTTTCCTCATAGTTTTTTTCTTATGACCCTTCTCCTCAAGTGCTATTGTTGAGATCTCCTCCACTAATTCAGATTTACCTTTTGATTCTTGAATTTTAAAAGTCTTATCGAATGTGGAAGAGGGCCTTGCTTGTTTACTAGATTTATCTTTTTGGCTCACTGTTCTGGAGGATGATGGAGTTACCTTATCTTTCTTTCCCTTTTTCTCTTTAGGTTCCCTATCTTTATCTGGAGCAGGTTAGGCTTCCTCTACAGGTTTGTCTTCTGTGGGAAGGTGTTGAGTGATGAGGGTTTTCCAACTAAACCCTTGCTTCCTAATCTCATGTATAACGAACATCTTAATAAGAACTTGATGATAAATGCTAGTCTTCTCATTTTTGGATAGGGATTTGACACCTCTTACCATCTTGTTCAAACTCATCCATAAAAAATATGGGAAATCAATTTTAGGACCTCCTTCAAAGTGCAGCAAAAGCCTAAGATGATATAGGAAGGTTACACCATACCTTCCCTCACAAGTGAGGAATTGTTGTAGACTAGCAAGCATAGGATGATATTATTCCTTGATATAGTTTCTAGAAATTCCCTTCTTCCAATCAGGGTGTTGATGGTCTTCCTTCATAAATATTTGGCATATTTCCTTATTGATTCCTACTTCTTTGAAATAGTTGTCTCATCTGCTAGGTAATCTCGTGGCTTCCCTTAAGGTTTCTTCATTGATTGTTAGCTGTAGATTGCCTATGTGCACAATCTCTCCATTGTAACCCTGAAAAAATGCGTGAGATACCTTCTCATGACAGCCCATGAATTTCTCCAAAAATGGCATCCATCCCGCTCTAGCATACTTATCTCTACATAGCTAGAACTCCTCGGTCTCCCTATAAATCTGGAAGACTGGTTCATGTCTACTTACAACCATATTTATAAACTGTGAGTAAAAATTGGGCTGTAGCACAAGGATTTAGTCAGCCATGAGGGTAAGGGTTTGGTACCGGAGATCGCAAAGAGGAGTAGGTTCGGAACTGGAGAAAGGTTGGTAATGGAAAAAAAAATATGGTGATGGCGTCAATAATTCGAACAGTGAGATTAAGTAAAGATGTTGCAAGGGAAAATTAAGACAAGATGAGGCTCATCTAGATGGCTTCGCCACCCAGATAAGCCAATTAATTTATGCCCGCTAGTGTAATGATGGGGACGAAATGTTGGGTGTCGAAGCATCATTGTTGTTTGGGACAGGCGATTGGATTTCTGAGCAGTGAATTTGATGTTGAATCATGGCTCATGACACGAGATAGGTTCGTGATTGCTTAAGAATGAAACACGTTCTTGGTTTAGGGTCGTGGCTCATCATTATTGGACATGCTCCATATTCACACTTTTGATGTGATTTTTCCCTCAATCATTTTCAAGCGCTTATGTGATGAGAGGATTGATTAAGGTTAAGCATATGGGTATGAGGGAAGTGAAAGTTAGGTGCATGGTTTTAACACTAAGGTCATAATATCTAGTATACATTTCCATACCTATTGTAGTTTTATAAGCAAAGGAAAATAAATAATACCATGTTACCTTTGCTTTTACCATTGTATAATCAATACCCATAGCATATGCAACTGCCTTTGTATTTGAATCTTGTAGATTGTCAGAGTTCATCTTTTTAGGCTGGAGTTTTCTGGAAGCTTGGTACTGGAATTTCCTGTATTTCATGAAACTTATTTATTCTATGCTTGTCTTCTTTTGTGTCTGGTTCTGCAGGGTTGTAAGGTGAACATGTTGGTTTCTAAAAATGAGATGTGAGTCTGAAAAAGAGTCCTAAAAGAGCTCTTTGACCCTCCCCCATAACAAGGATATTGCATATCCTTATGCAAGAAGTTTCAACACCCTGTATCACAATGGAAGAAAATTGATAAGAGAAAAGAAACCAAATCAAATTCCAAAAGTACATCTATCACCTAGCATATAATTACATGCCTAAAAAAAATAAAATTGAAATTGCCTTTCTTTTGATGATTTATTGGCAAGGGTAGCATTCAACAGTGAAAACATGGAGGTTTTTATATTTTTGGCAGAAGAACAGATGCAACCTAACTTGCTTAAGAGATTTACTATCATTAGATGTTATGGATACATTTCATAGTATAAGTAGATTAGACTCCCTAGTTAGGGCTCCACTCTTAAGAAGTTTCCTTCTTAGGTAATGTAGGCTTTAGATGTCAGTCTGGTAAAGTTGACTTAGGGTAATTCTCAAATGGACATTTTCTTGTAGTAATTATCTTGTTTGTTAATCTGGAGTCTGTATCTTATAAGTGTCAACAATGGCCTTTGCTTGTAGTATTCATTTTTCAGATGGAAAAAGTGATTTTTTCAATTAGACAAGTATAGATGAGACATTTATCAACTAGAAACCACTGCCAACAAGCCTGCTCAATACTCTAGTGCGGTAGTTGTGATAATTAGTGAGAGACATCCCTTCCCTAGGCAGAATGCCCCATTTCCAACAAGCATGTTCAATACCCTGATGGGTTTTCCTAGTCATACCACAGACCGATACTCGCTACCAGCAAACCTGTTCAGTATCCCGGCATGTTAGTCTCTTAAACCCTTTTTCCATAAGAGGCTTCTTGTCCATAGTAACCTATTTCAGTTTTTATCAAAGAGTGCTTTTGCATGGTGACAGGGGAGGCTCATCTGAAAACCTTTTTACAGGCTAGGATGGTATTGGGTTGGAAGGTATATTCTCTTATTTGAATGTCTATAAATATTTGTCTGAAGGAAAAATAAACTTATGTATGCACATTATTTCTTTAGAATGATCCAAATGTATATTTCTGTCTGAGTTTGTCCATAAGAGAATGACCTAAAATTACCTTAGGGTACTGATACATCCTCTTCCATAAAAAAATTCCTAGTGTGCCCATGACAGAGAATGTTCATATACTCATATGTTACTCTTTAGTAAAGATAATCCAATGAATACTATTGAAGTCTAGTTAGGGTGAGATAGTTACTTGTAGGATAATATATTGTTTTATCCCTTTAATCATGCTGAGGTACTGGATAAAGGCAACCTCTAGACTTTGAAACATATTAAGCATGGTTCTTTTAACAATCATAGGTAAAGATTATGTCTTCTTTGTCAAGCAATAGAACTAAGAGAAATTAAAAATTCTTCCTTTTAGCTAGCAACAAAACCAAAAGAAATTAAAAATTATTCCTTTTAGCTAGAAACAGAACCAAAAGAAATTAAAATACTTCCTTCTAGCTATCAACATAACCAAAAGAAATTAAAATACTTCCCTTCAGTCAACAACAGAACCAAAATAAATTATTGCTTCATAAGGGCTTCCATTTGATGTTGCATTCAACTTCTTGGTTCCATCTTAAGTGGTTACTGAATGGCTTCATACTTCATAAGATTTTGAAATAGGTGTAGCATTACTTGTTAATTAGGTGATGTGTCCTCATAGTACCGTATAAGGACATACTTCTGGTACTTGACCAACACAGGACTGCTGGTACCAGACCAGAATAGGATTTCTAGTACCGGACCAGAAAAAAGTATTGTTGATGCCTACCAACTGATGTTTAGCAAGTTCATGAAGGATCAAATAAATTATAGAAATCTACTTAGAAAGATAAAATGAAAAAGTAAAACAAAAGGAGGTAAGAATCCATTGCTACCTTCAACTTATTAACAAAACACAATCCACACCTATGTACAAAGGTTTTTAAAAGTAAATCAATCAATCAATGTGGATCAGTAGGAAGGTTTCATTCCTTACTGATCACCTGCATATCTGAATTCTATAGTACACATGTTAGAAATTCCTCTTTTGACATGGGTTTGTTATAAATTCTCAACCGGTGACCATTCACAAGTAGTGGTGTCTGATGTTCATCAATTGTCTTTATCTTGATTGAACCATTATCATAGACAGTGTCAATTTCATAAGGTCCCATCCAATGAGTAGTTAACTTACCTTTGAAATTCTTGAATCTGTTGTCATACAACATGGCCAAATCTCATGGTTGAAATTTTTTCTTTTTGAGATACTTGTCATGCCATTTTGTTCTCTGCTCTTGAATGAGGGTGGTTCTTTGAAGTGCTTCCTGCCTGATTTCATCCAGCTCATTAAGATGCAAGAGTCTTTGTTGCTAGGATTCATCTAATTTCGTGCCAACTGGTACTGCAGTCCTGAAGGTTTTGATCTGGAATTCTATAGGGAGAAGTACCTACTTCCCGTACATCAACTCGTAAGGTGTATGTCCTGTTGTATTCCTCCAGGTGATTTTATAAGTCCATAAGGCTTCTAGTAATTTGTCAGCCCAATCCTTGTGGTGTAGCTATATTGTTTTAGTAAGAATGGACTCAATGACTTTGTTGGTAGACTCTACTTGTCCATTTGCCTGTGGATGATAGGGTGTATATTTCCTGTGCTTGATTTGGTACTGCTCTATAATAGTTTTGACTATATTAGAGGTAAATTGAGTCCCATGATCAGTCACAATTTCTCGAGGTACCGCAAATCTAGTAAAAATGTCATTGAAAAGGAAATCCACCATTGATTGTTCACTTGCAGCTGGTAAATCTTTTTCTTCAACCCACTTAGTCACATAGTTAGTACATACAAGTATATACTTTTTCTTTTTAGATGCAAGGTTAATGGGCCCTACAAAATCTAATGCCCATTTCTCAAAAGGCTCAATGACTACTTGGGCTTGAAGTGGCATTTGGTCTCATGCAATAGGCTTAACCATTCGTTGGCATTCATCACAATTGGATACATAAGTTCTAGCATCTTTGAAAATACTAGGCCAATAATAACCAGATTGTAGAACTTTATAAGAATTCCTCTTGTCAGTAAAGTGTCCTCCACAAGGACCATCATGTCAGGCTTGCAAAATATCATGGATCTCATCTTCCCTTACACATCTTCTAATTACCAAATCTGGTCTTGTTTTGTAGAGAAAATCATCATGCCACATGTAGTTTGCACTTAGCTGAATTACTTTTTGTTTTTCTCTAGGGGACAATTTATGAGGCATCTTCCCTATCACCAGATAGTTAGCTACATCTTCATACTAAGGAGTAAATGTAGAAATAGAAAACAAATTTTCATCGAGAAAGTTATCATCTATTGGTGCGTTATCTCCCAGATGAATCATTCTAGATAAGAAATCAGCCACAAGATTATCCTTACCAGGTCTATCAATAATGTTGATATTAAACTCTTGTAATAATAACAACCATCTTGTAACTCGAGGGTTTGTTACAGGTTTGTTCATTAAGAATTTGATGGTTGAATGATTAGTGTGTACAAAAGCTTGATATCTTGTAATATAGTGTCTAAATTTATTGATAGCATGGACCACAAATAACAATTCGTTTTCTGTGACCGTATAATTAACTTCTGCTGGAGACAGATTTTTACTGACAAAGTAAATAGCATAAGGCATTTGATTTTCCCTTTTTCCAGGAAATGCCCCAAGGGATGTGTTTGAGGCATCGGTGCAGATATGAAAAGGAAGGGACCAATTTGGTCCTCTTAATACAGGGGTAGTTGACAATTTTTATTTTAGAATATCAAACGATGCTTGGCATTCATCATCCCAATTAAATTCGGCTTCTTTAGATAATAACTTGAATAAAGGGGTAGCTAGGCTTGTAAAATTCAGAATGAATCTTCTATAGTAGCCAGCATGTCCTAAAAAGATGTGAACTTCTTTTTGTGAGGAAGGTATTCTGATTTGTGTGATAATATGAATCTTTGTTGGATCAACTTTCATTCCAGAACTAGAGATGTGATGTCCCAAAACAATACCTTTAATGAGAATCATCTTTGACTTTTCATTACTTAGGGAAAGATTAGTTTCCTTACACCTAATCAAGACTTTTTCTAGACTGGTCAAAGCTTCCTGTAAGTCATTTCCATGGATTGTAAAGTCATCCATGTAGACTTCCATGCAATCGTTGGTCAATTCAGAGAAAATGTCTAGGACAACCCTTTGAAAAGTGGTTGGGGCATTGCAAAGTCAAAAAGGAAGAACCCTATAAGCATAGGTTCCCCATGGGCAGGTGAAAGTGGTCTTCTCCTGGTCTTCGGGTGCTATTTGTATTTGGCTATAACCACTAAACCCATCTAGGAACTAAAAATACTTCTTCCCGAACAAGGTATCCAACACCTGATCAATAAATGGCAAGGGAAAATAATCTCTATGGGTGGCTTTGTTCAACTCCCTAAAGTCTACACATATTCTCCACTTACCATTTTTCTTGGGAACTATGACAAGTTGAGACACCCATTAACTATCTGAAATGGGGTATATGAGATTAGCTTGGGAGTTTTTTCAATTCCTCTTTTACAATATCTTTGAGGGTTGGATTCATCCTTCGTTGAGGCTGTCTAATTGGTATGATTTGGTCGTTAGTGTAGATATGATCTGTGCATGTGTCGGGGTGAATGCCTTTCATGTTTACATAATCCCATGCAAAGGCATCAAATTGTCTTTGGAGCATTTCAATTACTTGTGACTTTTTTTCTGGTTCCAAACTAGAGTTGATATACAAAGGTTTTCCTGGGATAATATCAACAAGTTCAGTACTTTCTTCCTTCTCTGAGGAAGATGGTGATAAAGTATATAATTGAGTGATATTAGGGTGCCAAGTTTGTTGAAATTCGGAACTGAAAATGTGTGACAACTTTGCAAAATACCTCAGATATTCAATGCAATTTGTATCAGCCAAAAATAAACTTAAGACTTGTTCATCTAATTGTTCTTCCATTCCTCTTACTTGTTCAAGTGTTAACAAGGGTTTGATGCAATCCTCCTCTCCATAAGGGTTTTCTAACCAAACATGTATCTCCTGTGTTGGTTGGGCAGGAGGGAAGAGGACAAGATTTTTCCTATGTGTGCCATTGGATATAGTCATCGCACCAGACCGACAACTGATAAAGGCATTTGTTGTGGCCAGCGAAGGATGACCAAGAACCACAGGGTGTCCTGGTTTGGAGGATGATTTAGAATAGATGACTAGAAAGTCTATTGGATACTCCCAAGAAGATAGAGTGACTGTGACATCATCTAGACTTCCTCCAGGGCTAATGACCGACTTATCTTCCAACTCTATCATGGTTTGGGTTGGTCTCAACTGGTTGGTTTGGAGTTTTTGCATAGTTTCAAAAGGCATTACATTAATTGTTGCACCCAAATCAATGAGTGTGTTTGGTAAGGAAATACCATTAATTTCAACAGTGACTATTAGGTTCCCAGGGTCATTATATTTGTATGGAATTTCACAAATAAATTCAAATAATTACCCCACCACCTGAACAAGGAGAGGTTCCTTATTCTTCCTTCCTAGTTTCTTAAGGAAAATATCCCTTATGATTTTGGCATATATGGGGATATACTTAATGGATTGCAACAGAGGTATTTTTATACATACATTTTGTAACTCATCCTCTATGTCTTTGTGCAAGGGTGGGTCAGGTTTCTTCTCTAATAATCTTTCAGGGTAGGGTGGAAGATTAACTTTTTGAGGTACTCCTACAGACTGAAAAGTGGTTGGAATAGGAGGGGAAGTCTCTTCTTCTACAGGAGTGGTTTGAGTGTTTCCTTATTCAGAATGATTATCATTTTCTTCTTGAATTATTACCCCAAGATTTGATTGATTTACAACTTTCCCTGATCTTAGTTGAATTTCATAGGTGGGAAAAGTTTGAACTTTTTCATTCTGCACAGGGTGGGTGGGTCGATTATTGGGGTTAGGGATTGGCTGGGCAGTGATTGTTGTTGGTCTCAGAGGTTTGTGGGCAACTTGGTTTTGTGGATGTTGATTAGCATTTATATATACTTGTTTTTGTTGATTAGGGTTCAAGGGGACTATAAATTGTTGTTGTATAGGAGGTGGAAGTAAATATTGCATCTACGGTGGGTTAAATCTAGGTAGTGATTGGGAAATGTTTATAGGATACTATGGATATGTAGGGTAAGAGGGATTCCCATACACATGCCCTCTCCAACCTTGTTGCCAAGGTTGAGTTTGAGCTTGTTGAGGTGTCCATTGTGGATAGGGAATTAGAGGAGGACCCCATTGTTGTTGTTGATACTGTGCATTATGGTCATAAAATGCATTGGGGTTTTGTGCTCTCCAAGGTCTTCTGGAAGGGTATGGTTGTTCTTGTGAGACTCCTCCTCCTCTATACATGGCTTGTAGCTCAAGTAAAATTGGACACTCAGATGTGGGGTGCTCTAGTTTACATAGGCCACAAATTTCTATGACATTTAATGGGCATTCTTTCTCATCGTGCTTATTTCGACATCTAGGACAAAAGATTGCTAAAACAATCTCTTCTTCTTGTTTCTTTTTCAGTTTTGGGGTATCTAACTGGTTACTTATTGTGCTCAAGATGTTTGTTTTAAAGTTCTCTAATAAGTTTCCTAACTCAATTCTGGTGACATTCCCTGAGCTTTGTCTTGTATTTCTACTAAAAGAATCTCTTGGTCCTTTGCCTGTTTTAGCTTGTCCTCTTGAGTATCTTCTACCATAATCTGCAATCTCTGCAAAAGGATTTTGGTGCACATCTCCTGAACTTAACAAGTTTAAAGCTTCTATGCAGTCATCTCTAATACCTTTCGAAAATATAGTTCTTACTACAGTTGGGTCTATGGTGAATAATTTTGATTTATGATAGTTGTATAAGAACCTTTCTAAGTAGTCTTCAGGGCTTTCATCCTCTGTTTGTTGCATTTTAAAAATGTCATTTTTAGCATTATCCTTACAATAGTCTTGGTATTTCCATAAAAATGTGTCTTTCATCTGATCCTAAGAGAGAATTGTATTTTCTCCTAAGCTCATGAACAAACTTAAGGCTGAATCCTTCATTGTGGTAGGAAAAAGATTAAGTTTTTGGGAAATGTCTGAGTAGTTATAGCTTCTACATAATATGTCAAACTCGAATAAAAATAATTATAGATATTCAGTTGACATACCTCTTAAAGTGGGTAACGATGATAGTGGGATGTTTTTCATGCTGATGTTTCTGGAAATATCCAAGATTGGAAACCCAAAGGTCTTAGTCTCAGTGCCTGCATTTCCTTCTTCTTCTGCCATTTCACTAGGTGTTCCTCCTCCACTAATAGATGGTTCATAAACTATATTTTGTGTGTCTCCTAAACGTTCATTTCCTTCAGTAGATTCATGATCTTCCTGCCCCAATGTTGATTCTTCCATTTTAGGTTCTTCTTCCGGAGCCTCACTGGCTCCCCTTGAACTT
>JZKD02S2212392.1:421321-432807 GCA_000966675.3 Picea glauca
TGATTGGGTCCTTGTCATCAAACTTCCTCATATCGATCTTAGGAACGTGGTTGGTCTTCAAACCAAAGTTGGAGTTTCTCCATTCTTGATTCACCTTCCTTGTGTCCTCATCATGGATTTCATGGGTTTCATTTTCACTTTCAGGTGTCTTCTCTGTTACAAAAATTTTCAATACTTCCATGATCTCCTCTTTTAAACCATCCATCTTTGCCTCCAACTTAGCTTCCATCTCTTTCATTTCATCTTTTGTTACTATCTTCTTTTGTAAATCATTTATCTCTCTACGCATTTTTTCACCTTCATAAAGAGTCCAAGTAGGATTGTCTAGAGGCTTATTTGGTGTAGAAGTTCCCTTTTTGGGTGGCATGTTGGCCAAGTATGACATTTGAACCTTGATTTTGAGGTGGTTCTGCTAGACAATATTTCTTCTATTGTATCTCCCAAGTTTCGGCCCTTCTGGGTATGAAACTTTATTTTATGTATTTCTCTGATATTTATTTTCTGCAATGCCATAGGTATGATCAAAATTGGATGTGCCAAGTGGAATTTACAGTAACTTCCCCAGAACTTGCTGATTCTTGGCCTTCCCAAGAGATCTCACTTGTATAGCATGCTCCCCACAGCATAATTGATATACAATTCTGAAACTCGTACCAGAAATACTACAGACTGTTCAATATCCAATGAAACCAGTCTCACTAAATTTGGATAATCTAGGAAGAAGTTATGATTGTTTTACCCGGAACACCTTCTTGAGACTAGCCAATAGGACTAGTTAGATACCCTATCTTCCACAGGGTGTATCTACAAATGTAAGATGACCCAGAAGCTGAAATTTTTACCACATATACCTTACTAATTTTTGTGAATATCCTCGAGAGTTCAGGGTCTGAAATGTTACAGAAAATTTTTTATAGCAAAAATTCCGCAATGACTCAATTCAGGATGATTCCAAAACCCTATCTTGCACAGGTTGTATCTCTGAAATTATAAGGCCTCAGAAGATGAAATTTTAACCCAACATACCTTGATCTGTCTACTAAATAATCTCCAAGTAGTTCCTTCTGAAACATTGTAGAAACAAAGTTATATTGAAAATTCCAAGGTGTCTCATATGTAGCAGCGAAACCCCAAGACCTTGAGCTCTAAAACCATATGTTAAGAACCAAATATCAATATAGCATAGAAAAACCTCACAATAAGTACTCAATGCCTTGAAAAAGAGATAATTTCAGATAATAATCCTCTTCAAGGGGGAAACCTCCATTTACCCCAGATAAATGTTCAAGTACGAGATGATTCCAAATGAAAATGTCTCCTTGGTATATATAGGAGACTAAGAGGTATAATTACAACTAATGGAATAAAGCCGACATAAATAAAATAACATTACTAATGTAACATGCCCCAATTAAGGGGTAATGAGCCAATATTAGGGCTTAACATTTTCTTAATGCATTCTTGGGTTCTCTAACTAAAATGAGTATTCCTAGAGTCTTCTCAATGATATGATTTATTTGTTTTCCATATTAAACTACCATGAAGGATTTCTTCTTCGATGTAACCCTTGAAGTGCAAGCTTGCAAGGATTACAAATGTTGTTTTGGGAAACAAGGTTTCCACTATTTCATTCCTTAACGCTAAGACAGATGGATGGGGTGTTTCACTGTCACCCATCCAAAATACCCTCATAAATTTTTATGTTTTCTTTTTATTTAATTTATTACCTCTAAGTTCGTACATGGAAGCTAGTTCACATACTACATTTAAATACCATGTGGGTCTTATAGTCTTCGTACTAAGTAGTTGTGTTAACTCTACTAACAAGTATACAACTTTTAATAACACAACCTAAAGTAGAGTACCCACAGTATTAACATTTGATAGCTTTATGTTAGGAGTTGTTTTTAATCTTTGGCAATATTCCATTGAATCCTATAGTAAATAATCATACCTTGTTATAACTCTAAATCTCAAATTCACATGTCATAAATCTTGGTAAATTATTTGTAATTCATATATATAAACCTTGGTCTTCGTACCCTAGCCCCTATAGTCATCACTTATCTTGTTCAAAATTAATATTACTATGACATCCAAGAAATAACTCTTCTTACGTACAAATAACTTATGGAGATTTTAATTACTATACGTCATTTTTTATGTAACTCTTTAATTATCTCACAGAGTTTGGTGTTTTAGTGTCAAGATTTTAATTGGGAAAACACAGGCTTGATCATGACTCTTCAAAGGAATAAGTGTCAAAGGGATCTACTACCAGATGTTGGAGTATTTCGTTTTCGAAAATAGCGAGGGTTTGGATTCATTTCCACCTGTTCGATCATTCTAACCCTAATTCTTCTCCTCACATTTTATTTGTAAGAGAATGTGTTTCCTTGTGTGATAGGACTGTTCCATGTGGTCTTCCAAACTGTAAGAAATTCGTTATGTTGATTCTTCACTTAGACTTGACCCTCATTCCTTACCCAGTATTTGAAATTTCTTCACCCAGTATCATGTGGTCTTTTGGATGATAGTCTTGAGTTCTTCTCTTCAAGGGGAACTTGACTCTATTGGAGGAATTTCATCATAGTTGGTTTCCTTTGAGTCTTGCAACCATTTTTCATTCTCTAATGTCGATCACGTTGAATGCTAAAATCTCTTTCACCGCTCTTATTCTTATTGGGATCTCAAAGGAAACCATGGAAGTTTCTTCCTCTCTGGTAATATTTTGATGTCTATACGATTTACCCAACATAGTTTCAGTGTTTACAACCACTGTTCCTGCACTCTAATGTTTTATATTCCAACTTTTGGGTATGATGCAGGTTCCTTCCATTTCGTTTAACCAAGACTAAAGGGAGTTGGTATCATTCATGGATCTTGCTAGCTATGGCATCCAAGGAAGGTGCTCAAACAATGGTAAGCGCCAAAAAATTCTTCACTCTGTTATTCTTTCCACTTTGTAATAAATTTTAGAATAGAACTATCCAAAAATTGGTAGAATATATATCTATACTAATGGTTTAAATTCTATATTTGACATGTGTCCGGACTGGAGTATCGACTTCCTCATTCATAGCATCATGCATCTTCTTCCTCACTCACAGGTATGCACACCCTAAGGCTTACCACGGTTTTTAACTGTGGGTTTAAATCTATGTTGTTCCTCACATGCATTACTGGCATTTCAAAGCTTAATGTTTGGGAGGAAATATATATAGGTTTCAGTTCGTTACTATATTGGATTTATGTCATGATCTCTTAGGATATATTTGCAACAAAGTCGTGATACTGAATGTTAACTAAACAATACTATTTCATAAGATTTTGTTAATGCATGTGCTATAATAAGGACTTTGCTCTTTTGCTTTCGACATTATGAACATAATTGTTTTAAATTCCTCTATTTTGGCATCATACACAACAATGTTTTATTCCTTCGTTTTGGCATTATACGCAGTAATGTTTTATTCCTCTATTTTACTATAATTTTGTTCGCCTCTATACTGGAACTAGTAATGTAATTGGTGTTAGTTTCTAAGGCAAAATGTACTGATAGTTATCAATGACAAATTTCTCTGTTTTAAACAATAATATATCTATTGTGGATTTATAAATTCAATGGCTATCTATACTAGATTTTCTTGTTCTTTTATTTTTATGGTTGTCAATGACTGTGTAATACGAGAATCTTCTTTTGATTTAGCTAGAATGATTACTATATAAACTTATGCATTGTCAGAAATTCAATAGTTTTTTGTATAGCTATCTGCACTATATGTATGCTCGACAATGTACTCATTCAAATTCTTTGGGTTTCAACATAGGTTAACATATGTTTTAAACACTTGTTATTATGTATACATTGTAATATTTAGTAATATATAAAAGATACACATCATTTATGTATTCAAATTCCACACTAAAACCCAACTTAAAATCATACTAACAAAAAAAATAGTAATCGCATTTCTATTTCTCTTTCTTAGCATATTGATAAGATCTAACAAAATAATAAAATAGAATGGAAGATGTAATAATATCACAATCAATAAATGGGGTAAAACAATATGAAGGTCATCATTCTACCCAATCAAAATCTAGAACAACCAACATTCTTGCTCTGAATATCCCCGAGCATGGTCGTTGAACCACAAGAACGAAAACTATAGCCCTTTATTCCTCAAAATTTACTTCAGAAAGTCACGCATTTCGTCACGCATTTCGTTCTCTAGTTTCTTTCCCAGTAATATGATCCTCCTCTCAATTGATGTGAATTCTTTTTATTCACTTTGCCTAGGACTTTTGGTCATTAATGAGCCACCTTCTCATCTCTCACTCGTACTTGAGTTCGACCATTTTTTCTAGGAAGATGTCTAGTGTATTTTTCTAGGAAGATGCCTCGTCGTGCATCACTTGAGTTCGACTCAAGCTCCTTGCCACTTGCTCTTTCATAGTCATCACTTGTCATTCCTCCTTGTGGGTTAGCAATCACTCTTCAATGACTACCTTCGGATTGTTTTTCCTTTTTTATTAAATAATTATTCATAATGTATTTACAAATCTATTTACTACCCTTGGTCAAACTTTAGTCAACACAATTTTAATAAATAAATATAGCAAAGTCTTTACTAATTTTCAAAATTTATGATATTACATTCACCATCTATTAGCCATTCTTTTACTCGGTTGGACTAGAAACTAGTACAATTGTATTGTACTTAAATCCATTTCATACCATTTGACATTTCCTCCTTTTGGTCACTTACAATTTGTTACATAAGCAACAATGACAACAATCTAAATATTAATCTTTTGGTTGAGATGTTGAATAGATGATGAAATACACAAGGATGTTGGGTGAAGGTACAATAATGGATTCAATATTTCAAGAACAACAACATCATCTTAAACACTAATACAAATGGATTTCAAGAACAAAAACATCATCTTAAACACTAATACAAATGGTCTTAAATGATTGAATTGCAAGTATCCGCATACAGAACCATGAATACATGTTGGTGGAAAATTACATTTGAATTTTACACATATCGATGATTACTTTCTAATTCTTTTTTTTATAAACACCCAAACCCATGTACATTAATCATGTCTTGATATGGATCATCCTGTCTATTATAAGTCACAAGTCGCAAGTTATAATGAACAAAGTAAACCATATCCACTCTTTTTCAACCATAGCAAATTTACCCATACTTTCAAACCACACTTTCAATGTTCATAGTGATTTAAATTATCCATAATATACTCTTTTCATAGCCTTCCTAATTAGCTCCATTGGACTAGGCATAGTTTAAACCTTAGAAAATGATGGTTATGGAAAGAAAGAATCCACATTTGAAATCAATGAAATTTTTTGACATCAACCATATGAACCAATCAATTATTATTAGGTAACCATATGAACCAATCAATTATTATTAGGTAATGATTAGACCTTATTTCTATATTTTAATTGAAGAGATTAGCATTAGCATGAGAATATTTTCAATACTATAGAAATACTTATCAAAAACCACCATCTAAAAATATATGTGAATAATAGATGATATATATCTAAAAATATATGTGAATAATAGATGATATATATCTAGGTTAGTGAAAAACATATGCATCTATTAAACAACACTCATACCATTATTTTGAATACCACTATCTAAAAATATGTGTGAATAATAGATAATATATATCTTGATTAGTGAGAATCATATTCATCTATTAAACAACACTTATACCATTATTAATAGGTTAGTGAAAAACATATGCATCTATTAAACAACACTCATACCATTATTTTGAATACCACTATCTAAAAATATGTGTGAATAATAGATAATATATATCTTGATTAGTGAGAATCATATTCATCTATTAAACAACACTTATACCATTATTAATAGTATGATAGAAAAAAAACAAAAACAAATGTCTCATACCATTATTTTGAATACCACCCTCTAAAAATATGTGTGAATAATAGATAATATATATCTTGATTAGTGAGAAACATATTCATTTATTAAACAACACTCATACCATTATTAATAGTATGATAGAAAAAAACAAAAACAAATGAAAAGTAGACACATGACACATAAGTAACTATACAAATAAAAAACAAAAACAAATGAAAAGTATACACATCAAGTTCTCGGGATGGGAGTCATCCTGAACTCGTGCTAGTCTACGGGCTGGTCCTCTTCCTCCGGAGCTTGTTGTCGTTGGGCTGAAAAGCTGTGGACCGCACCTCGTCTCGTGCTAGTCTCTGGGCTGGGTGTCTTCCTACTACGCTTGGTGTCATTGTTGGGCTTAGAAGCTCTGAACCTGACCTCGTGCCAGTTGAGTTGGGCTGATAAAATGTTACCAAACCCAAGCAAATTGTCTAGGTCTAATCTGTAACCCCTTACTCGCGCTAGTTCTTGGGCTGGTGGGTCCTACCAAGCAAGCTAGAGTTGAGGCAGGTTGAAACTGTTACCGATCAATGGAAAAGGAAAAGAGAAAGCTAGCCACTGGAGTTGATACTTATACTTAGACTAATACTGTGCTAGCTGAACCTGGTCCATAATGACACATAAGTAACTATACAAATAAAATGAACATGAAAAAATAAAACAAACAAAAGGTGGACACATGACACATAAAGAACTATACAAATAGAGTGAACATAGAAACATATAAAGCTAAAAGGAACACAATGATTTAAATATATTAAGTAAAACACAACCTTAAATTTACTCCCATTTTGAACTTTAATGCTATGTTAAGGGTTCTCTATCACACAGTCTCATGAATACTTGTGCAATGAAAGTGTATGTGTATCTATCTAGGTAAGGTAGCTCCAATCATAGTTTCATAAACACTTACATGCAACTTATACTTGTGCAATGAAAGTGTATGTGTATCTATCTAGGTAAGGTAGCTCCAATCATAGTTTCATAAACACTTACATGCAACTTTCACTATTGATACTATATTCATATTGGCATTTTGCATAAACATTTACATGCAACTTTTACTCATAGTTTCATAAACACTTACATGCAACTTTCACTATTGATACTATATTCATATTGACATTTTGCATAAACACTTACATGCAACTTTTACTATTGATATTTATATTGACATTTTTCACTATGGATACTATATTCATATTGGCATTTTTCATAAACACTTACATGCAACTTTCACTATTGATATTTATATTGACATTTTTCACTATAGATACTACATGCATATTTTGATAAACTTTATTAAATGAAAGAATATCTTAAATAAAATGTTTTACCTATAAACTAAAGTTTTTAAAGTATATATTAAAATATAATATTTAACTTTATATCATTTTCAAATTAATATATTATCTAAAACAATATATTATTAAAAAATATAATTTATTATTAAAATTCATGCATATTTTGATAAACTTTATTAAATGAAAGAATATCTTAAGAATGGGTAAATTTACAATACTTTTTTTTTAAGAAAATATCTTGAAAATGTGAAAGTTTACTCAAATTCAAGGATAACACTTTAAAGATGTAATATTTGAAGGTTTTTAAGGTGGCTCCAATCATAGTTTCATAAACAATTACATGCAACTTTCACTATTAATACTATATTCATATCGATACTATATTTATATCGGTATTTTTTACTATGAATACTATATGCATATCTTGGTAAACTTTATTAAATGAGAAAATATCTTAAGAATGGGTAAGTTTACAATACTCCTTCTTTGAAGAGAATATCTTGAAAATGTGGAAGTTTACTCAAATTCAAGAATAACATTTCAAAGATAGGTTTTTAATCATGTGTTTTATTATGCAAAGTTGTGTAATATTTTTAATTTAAAAAAGTTCTAGCTTTGAACATGTTTTTGTTAAAAATCATTTTTTTCATACAATATCACTAAACAAAATAATTTTTTTACACATAAAAAGTTAATTTAACCTTTCATTAATTTATAAGTTTCAAAAATATTTTCAAAATTAATCTTATTTTATATCAAATTAATATATTTTAATTTTATAAATATAAATGGTTATTCTAAAAAAAATAGAATAAAAAAAAAGTGGATTTCAATTATTACAACAATGTGTACAAATAAAAAAAAGTGTAGAAATAAAAAATTCAAGTAAATTATATAGTGATACACTATTACTTTGCAATTAAAAAAAAAAAAATCATCAAAGAACCAATTCAATTTAAACAAACAATGTTATTTAAATTGAATTAGTTTAAATTATAATTAATTTATAATTTTCCAAACTATTTTCAAAGTTTAACTTTATTATATATAAAATTAATATATTTTTAGTATATAAAATATAATTCATATTTATTTTGATTAGTTGCATACATGAAAATATAACCTACAAAGATTGAGTTTCTTTTGAAGAAAGGATAAAATAACCATAATCACAAAATAGTTATAATTCACTTTACCCAATATCAAAGATTAGATGGAGCTTTGGGCAATTGATCTAAAATTAATACATAAAAATATAACCTACAAAGATTGAGTTTCTTTTGGAGAAAGGATAAAATAACCATAATCACAAAATAGTTATAATTCACTTTACCCAATATCAAAGATTAGATGGAGCTTTGGGCAATTGATCTAAAATTAATACTACTTGATTACATGTATTACTTACATTTTGTTTCTTGCTTATATATATATATATATAGTTTTTTGTCCTAGTACATTTTTCTTTTGAATCGATTAACTTATTCACCTAAAATCCTTATCATTTTAACTTTCTAATTTTTTTAGTCTTTAATCTTTAACTTGTTTATCTAATAAAACTCGATCTTTAACTATGAATTGCTAATTCATTATCACACTAGCACCTAGCTCTTAAATCCCCATCCCTAATTCATTAGCCCCATTTAAACACTAAGACATTAAACCCCTATCCCTAACACACTAATCCCTAAATCTAGCTCAAACATGAACCACTAACCCATTACCATGAACCCCTAGTATCTAACCCATTATGTTTTAAACCATGAACCCAAAATAACCTCAACCACTAATCTATTAATCTATCACCATTGATCCACTAACCAAAACACCCACTAATCATTAATTCACTAACTCTCAAAATCCCTAATCATAGATAAATCAAACTACTAATGTACCCTAACCACTAACCCATTAGTTCTCTAGTAACAACTATGGTTAATTATAATTGATTATATTTAAACATGGTAGGCTATGGATGGATATATACATCTTTACTAACCCATTAATACCTAATAAACTAACCTATAAATCCTTTAAACATTGTCCAACTAACTTTTTTTAAATATAAAATAATATATCATAATAAATAAATTTAACATATTATTAAATATGTCAGCTATATTATAAAAAAACAATATAACTCTATTTATTTCAGCAGCTATATAATACAAAATAAGTTAATTTATTAATTTAACTAATGATTCAATGCAAAACATTTGTAATAGATTGCAGAATAGCCTTATCATGGTGCTTTTGTTCACCTATTTATATTGAAATGTTTTGTCTTGGTCTTCAATTTCATTTCCAAACTTTTATAAAACTTAATCTAAACACTTAAAATTTTATTTTCTTATCCTCGTATCTCCTCACATGTTTGATATTTTTATTATCATATTTTGTCTAAGATTTTAATATGAAATTAGGTGAGTTTTCTTTATTATGAAAAGTTTATGGTAAAAAGTTTGTTTTTATATTTAATATTTTTATTATGACATTTTATTTAATCAAAATTTTAATAAGATTTTTATATTTAATATTTTTACTATGATATTTTGATTAATTAAGATTTTAATATGAAATTATGACATTTTGATTAATCAAGATTTTAATATGAAATTAGGTGAGTTTTATTTATTATAAAAAAATTATTGTAAAAGGTTTGTTTTTATATTTAATATTTTCATTATGACATTTTATCTAATCAAGATTTTAATATGAAATTAGGTGAATTTTATTCATTATGAAAATTGAAAAAGTGAATTTTATTCATATGAAAAGTTTATAGTGAAAAGTTTGTTTTTATATTTAATATTTTTCATTATGATATTGTATCTAATCAAAATTTTAATACAAAATTAGGTGATCTTTATTTATAATGAAAAAATGAAAAAGTGTTTGTTTTAAGAGATGATCTATTTGTAATATTAAAGTAAGGAATTCTCATAAAGTTTATCACTTCAATATTTCAAGTAAAATTCAAAAAAATAATTATTTATAAAAACAAATTGACAAATTAACATTACCTCATATATCATGAATTTATTTATATTACAAAAATCAAATAAAACATAAATACTTACTTTAATCAATTTACACCATATATAATAAATATTTAAATAAAAGATAAATACTTTAATTAATCTAGGATTATTTAATTTGAACCAAAAAATGAAAATTGCCCTATATAATGAACTTATTTGCATTACAAAAATCAAAAAAAATACAAAAATCTACTTTAATCAATTTAGACCAAAAATAACAAAAATTAAATAAAACATAAATACTTTAATGTTAATCAATATCAACAAAAAAAAAAAAAAAATAGTATGTAAATAAAACATATTAACTTATTACTTCATTCAAAGTGTGAATTGATTTGCAAGCATATATTACAAAAATTAAATAGAACATAAATACCTCTTACAACATAACATAAATGTCCTCTACTATATTTAGCATTTTCTTTTTCCTTCTATATGGTCAATCCATGCTTTAAAATATTAAAGTTATTTGTAAAATATTTTGTCTAATTTAAGCTAACTTCTATATGGTGATTTTTGATAATAATTTATTTTCTTCCAATCATTTTTTTTTTTAATATTTTATTCTTCATAACCTTTATTTAACTCTTTTACATTGTAATTGTATCTTTTCTTATCACAACCATTTAAGATGTATTTTATTCATTTATTCAAATAACTCTACTAGGCATTACATTTTTGTTGGAGTCATCTACACTTTTCCTCCTCTCTCATTATTGTATCATAAAATATCCACTCTTTTCATGGTAACAATTTTATTCAACTTTCCTATTTTTTATTGGAATAGTCTCAATTCCTCAATTTCCACTTACACTAATACCTCTAATTTTATATATATATCACTTTATGGAGTGTTGTTGTCACCCTACATTGTCACACACCCATAATAAAATTTATTTACAATTACTCTAAACAAATCCATGTGCAATATTGAGTTGTTAACCATCACACTCTGTAATTCAATTGTAAACAAACATAAATACATCACAAATAAAAGTAACCACACAATTATGCAATTTAATTAAAAACAATCAAATACTATAACAACAAATCTACAAATTACATTCATAAAACCTATGCACAAATATTTTTGATCAAAAACCATCCACACTAGACAAACGAAATTAAAAAAAAAAAAAAGTTCTTTGTTCATCCTCACCTTT
>JZKD02S2212392.1:436981-450623 GCA_000966675.3 Picea glauca
TATATATATATATATATATATAATATTTGTGGTTTTGGTTTTTAATACTTTTATTTTGAGGTTTAAATTTGAAATATAATATTCAGTTTCCATAATAAGAATTTTGGTTTTATAAATTGTGGAATATTCTATGTGTTAGTTTTTTTTGTTAATGGTAAAAGTACAGAGTTTGAAGTTTGAGGTGGAGAAATTCAACAAAACAATAATTTTGAGTTGTGGAAGCTCAAGATGTGATATATGATTGTGCAACAAGGATTGCAAAAGGTGTTGTCGGGCAGGTCAAAGAAACTCGCAAGTATGACAGACGAGGACTAGGAAGATATGTATGCAAGATCCCTTAGTACCATTCGTCTATATCTAGCAGATGAAGATATTTTTAATATCATTGGAGAGGAGACAACATTAGGTTTCTGGAACGGACTCGAAAGTATTTACATGAAAAATTTCTTGACGAACATAATCTTCTTCAAGGTGCAATTCTATAACTTACAGATGAGACAAGGTACACAAATTGTTGATCATTTAAATGTTTTCAATACTCTGATTTTTCAATTATCTAACATGGAAGTAAAATATGAAGATAAGGACAAAGTAGTTATGCTATTGTGTTCATTACCTGAATCTTGGGATCATCGCCTCTATGTGGTTTATTAGTACAACAAACACCATTGACTATGATACTATTGTAGGAGCCTTGTTGTCTAAGGAGATGAGGAAAAGATCCAGTAAATAAACCTCAACAACAAAAGCTATGGTGGCCAAAGGTCGATTTAGAGAAAGAGGGAAAGATTCAGAAAAATGTTGGTTATGTGGCAAATATCGGCATCCACAACAACAACAAGCATCCAAAGAGGACTCCACAAAGGAGACAAATTCAACTGCAGGTATGGTTTATGATGTTTTATATATATGTAGTATATAGGTTGTGGAGCAATGATGGTTGAATCGTTGTAAAAGAAAAATAAAAATAAATAAAAAATGTGTTTACCTTGGAGTTGTAAAAAATTATAAATTTCAAGTAAATGGGAATACTTATGTAAGACCTGGATAGGCATGTGTACCCTAGTTTATTGGATCACCTATGAAAAGTCTAGACATAGATTTAGGTAGATTGAATATATGGGGGGGAATGTATGTTAGTTTAACCTTAACTCGATGTTCAAAAGAGTTAATGAGTTAAATATAGTTTTTAGGTCAAAACACGTGGTTTTTTGGGTCCATGTTTTTTTCGTAGCCCGTGGTATTGTGTCCATGGATTGCATGTAATTACGCTTATAAAAGGCTTGGTGAAATCCATTGTAAATGGTCCTGGAGGTAAGAGGTGAAGGATTACTTGGCCGACTTGACCGAATTTGGTCAAGGAAATGTTCATCTTAAGGTGGAGCACTGAAAATCTAGTGTGAATTCCCTGGAGGTGAGCGACAAAGTTTCACTTGGGTTCACTTGATCAGATTTCATCAAAGTTGTTTGAATGCAAAGTTTGAGGTGGAGTAGTGTTTTCAAATTAGAAAGGTGGGTTTGTTGAAAGGATGATGTGTTTAGAGTTTTTTGGTGAAATGAACATTGGCAGGTCAATCAAGAGTTTGAGAACATATGATGAAGGTATATTCATATCCATGGAACTTGGAAATTATTGCAAGGAAGCACGGATCGAAACGACATGCTCAGTAATGCGAAGTTCCAAGAATATTTGTGGGAAGAAGGAGTTGGTCTATCTAGTAACTCAGTCACCATCGGTTGCAAAACACTGAAAGATTTCAGAAGAGGTGTGAACAGATCATTTGGTGATTACTCAAATGTGAAATTATTTGGTTGTGATGCTTATGTTTTTATCAACATTCTAAGTAGGACCCAGATCAAACAGGTAGATATTTGATATTGTAATGATGTTAAGAGATGCAGAATGGGGGATCCTACTGCCCACAGAATCATCATGGACAAAGATGCATTGTTTGATGAATCTCCTTTTATAAAATCAAACGTAGTAAAAGATGAAAGGTTCAAAGCATGATTGGTAGCAGAAGGGTATTTGGAAGGTATTGATTTCCATGAAAGTTTCTCACCAGTTCTTAAGATCTTGTTTCTATTCATGTTGTGTTAGCACTAGTTGTGTTACTTGTTCTTGAGTTAGTATAGCTAGATGTTAAAATTGTTTTACATGATTTTTTTTGGAAACGAGGATGTATATGGAACAACCAGAAAGGTTAGTTCAGAATCGCAACAGAAGATTTGTTTGCAAACTCACGAATCATTGTATGGCCTGAAGCATGCCAGGAAAATGGTACAAGATGTTTGATTCCTTCTTGGTGAGCCAAATCTTAGAAGAAGTAATTATAACCATTGTGTTTATGGTATATTTATTATCTTGGTGTTAAATGTTATGCTTGTTGCAAGCACAAGCATGTTTGAGATCAACAGGTTGGCTCAATTGGTTAGGACGTTTGAGATGAAGGATCTAGGAGTAAAATTGGTTATCACAACAGAGACAGGAAGGATGGTAAAATTGGTTATCAAAACAGAAGTATGTGGTGAACATAGTGAGGAAATTCGATACGAATAATGTGAAACCGGTAAAATATCTTTGGTTTTCCATTTTTTCTTCAGGTTTATGTTCTAACTAATGAAGAAGAAAAGGGTTATATATCTAGAGTATCATATGTTAGTAGGAAGTTTGATGATTGTTATGAAAAATGGTCAGTATTTCACATGCAGTTGGTGTTATTAGTGGACACATAGAAAAACCACATGAATAGCATGGAATTGGGTGGTTCAGTATCTTAGAAGCACAAGTATCACCTATAGTGGTTGCAGTGATTTAGTCTGTGGTTATGATTAAGGAAATTTGGACAATAGGAGACCTACCTGAGGTTATGTCTTGCAAGAATGCAAGGATCTATTGTGTAAGTTTGGACAAGTACACGATGAGGTGTTTTGTGGTGGTCAAAGTGTTGTGCCTTTGATTAATAGTTGAGCGTATCAAAATGGGACAATGCATCGTTTTATAAGACATGTTACTGTTGGAGGAAAAATGGCCCATACTAGAGCAAATCGTGTAGACATGTTCACGTAACAGAGGTGATGAATACATTTGAGCACGATATATCATATAAATTGTTGTCAAGGTGGAGATTGTTCAAACTAGCAACTAATTTCTCATGTGGATGCATGGATGCATAATCAACTAAAGATAGAATGTGCATGCATTCACATTACAATGAAGAGGGTCTGTACTGGTGGATGATATTGTAATCAATTAATTTAAGTGTCTGGTAAATGCTATATATCTATGCTAGTAGAGGCATGGGAACAATGTAGTGTAGTCAGTGTGTGGGAAGGAGGTATGAGGAAGATTATAAGCATGTGGCTGGCTGCTGTAAGAGGTGTGAGGAAGATTGTAAGCATGTGGCTGGCTTCTGTAATATTCTCTAGAATAATAGAATACCAATTATCATTACCCCTTAATTTCTTTCCTTAGAAAAGTTTCCATATAAAACAATGTGTTCATTGTGTGATTAATATGTCTTGTTTTCTTTGGTATTAAAATTCTGCTCTGTTAAAGCTTCCGCTGATTAATACTCCTTTTTCAGCCTTTGTACTTTTAATACACACTGGAGTCTTTTCTAGTGATTTGAAAATCTTTTGTTTGTTTCTCTGTGATTCTCTTTTTATGAAATTATTTCAACAAACAAATGTCTCTACTGCCAGCGAAGGCGAAGATGAAAGACTTACTGTAATCACTTAATGCGAAGGCGGGAAAAGCGGAGATGACTAAGATAGTTGCATCAACCGAATTAAATCGTACATGTAACAGTGCATGTGAGTGTAGCATGAAACAAAACTTATCCCTCTAAAACTACTGTACTTCGTATTTCTCTTATTGTCCAACAAACTAACGTACTATTTCGATGTTAATGAATTGACAATGCTCATATCACATTTTAAGTACTCAACCAGCAAAGTCTGGCCGGAGATTGCAGAGCTGGGCAGTGGGTAGGGACCGGTCTGTAATTCATAGAAAATCATGCACCGTGCAGGGTGCATATCACTTACCTATAATAAAATTCGAAGTATCTACATTTATTCAGAATTGAAATTAAAGATGAGAGACAAAACAGAATAAATCAAACGACATGGTACATGAACTCAATTGTCTTCTAGTAATTCTACTTTCATCCATTTGCAATACGGCATATGTAAGAGAACATGCATTGGAAATTGTGTGTCCAATAGTCATCTCAACAAAAGATGGTAAAATAAATTATACAAGAATTCTTATGTAGACGGCAGAAAGAGAACTTGCATTGGAAAATGTGTGTCCAATAGTCACCTCAACAAAAAGGATGGTAAAAGAAATTCTACAAAAAATCTTATGTAGACGGCATATGTAAGAGAACATACATTGGAAATTGTATTTGATTTGTTCTGTTTTGTCCTTTACCTTTCATTTCAATTCTGATCTTTCATTGAAACTTAATGCAGAGATTTAGAATTTTATAATTTTACAAGGGGGAATTGCAAGGGCACCTTTGATCGTATTCTAGAGGTCCCGAGCAAATGACTCTTTTTCATCTTTAAGCCCGTTGCCCAACCATTGATGTCAGGATGCTGCAAAAATCTCTTGTTTGTTAATCGGCTAGGTGGGTTGGTTCCGTCGCCCTTAGCAGTCAGGCATTATTCGAGGGCAGGAGTTCATGGATACCAACAACACCCTCCAGATCTATAGCTAGGTCAAATCCTTATAGAGAAGTCTGTATATTAAGGGAGAATGTGTGTTGACTTAGAAACGAATAGATGTTATGCGAGTCCGCTTGCCCTGAACTGAAATGGGCTCTGCTGCTGATGGAACAGGTTTGATTTTTACCGGGAAATTTGGTAGTCTAATGGTTTTACTAAATGGTTTTTTTCATCTCAATATAATTTTTTACAAAATCATTATTTTTTTGTTGTTTAAAATTTATTTTTGAATATAAAAATGAATTCAATTGATTGAAAAACTTTTAGACATTTTAATTATACAAAAATAATCACTCAACTGATTTAACAATTTCTCACCTAATTTTAAACAAAAATTCCAAAAAATGTTTAAACTTAAAATATTCTATGCCCTCTTTGTTGCCGAGCTGGGGGACAACTTGATACCTTTCCAAAATGTTGGATGGCCCCATGTTTTCATTCGAGGGCTGGCAAATAGTCAAAAGACATTTTGTTGAACGGCTTCACCTTCCCACTACTCCAAGTTAAACTTGATATCATTGGGTTAAATTTTACAAGTCACACTTGATTGACTTTGCATAAGTGGGTTAAATTGTTAAATTTGAACAATTGTGTATAATGTACTTGATATCATTGGGTTAAATTTTACCAGTCACACTTGATTGACTTTGCATAAGTGGGTTAAATTGTTAAATTTGAACAATTGTGTATAATGTTAGATTTTAGAAAAAGAACATTATTTAAATTGATTCACTTTGCATAAGTGGGTAAAATTGTTAAATTTTATTGTGTATAATGTTAAATTTTAGAAAATGAACAATCTTAGTTTTTAAATATGTTAAAAAAATTATTAGTATTTGATTGGTGGATTGTGTGATGTGATTTTGATTGAATAATTTTTAATGTTATATATATATAGATTGTCATGTTTTGGTTTTCTTAATTTCTCCTACAAAATTTCACATTATGTTATCATCCTTGTCTATTGGGCAAATTATCCTAATCTAGTGGTGTACAAAATTTTGCATTATGTCATCATTCTTGTTTATTGTGTAGATTGTCCCAATGTAGTGGTGTCCTTTCACATGAATGATTTCTATGTAATTTGTAAACATTATGGAAATTAATGTTGTCACACGACAAGCATTCACATCATTTTTTTTGCCACTCTCGCAAGTAATGTTTGTCTTGCAAATAAGACATATGGAGTGTTTTTGTTGATGTTTGGACAACATCGAGAAGACATTCTTCCATATATATATATATATATGACATGATATTTAGAATACAAGGTATAAATATATATAATAAATAAATAGTTATTTATTATCCAAGGGACACATCTTTTCATGGATGGTGACCATATATTCTTTATATATGGAACACTCATCATTGTAATAATACATCGATCTCACGTATCATCTCATATAGAAAAATAAATATGGTATTAGAGCAGGACTCGACTTGAGTCCCTCATGGGAGGGCCCCAAAAAATGAAAGGAAAATGAAAGAGACTGGTTTTCTTTGGCGAATACTTTAAGAGGACTATGAGACATTCGTATTGAGGATTTGCGCGAAGATTATCATTGTCTGAAAATTTGTGTTTCTAGTTATTGCACTAGCCGAATGAGACCAATTTCTCTAGATTCCACAAGTAAAATCTTCTTGGAATTAGAGTGGATTATGGCATTGCCACACAATTTAGAATTTCGAGGAGTGGCAACTGCGATTGCCCAACTGGTTTCTACATATGAAGCTCGTGAACAACTAGCACCATATATAATTGGGTTAACATTTTACAATGCTCAAGGAACAAGGATTCTATATCGAGAGTGTGACAACGACCAAGATATAATAGAGGTAGTGTATCGGTGGGATAGTGTCCCTATCAAGTGATTTTTCAGACAAGATTTACTCCATGGCCTCGAAGTCCCACTCAAAGTTGGGTAGATTAATACAACCTTGTGGAGCATGTAAACAATATAGGGATGCCCGGAGACCCAGTTGTTATTGGTTTGGTTTTTGTTAGCACAACAAGCTTAACTATGTGGAAACCAATAGTCACAGGAAATTGCATGCTATATTGCTATGAGATATTTTCCACAAGGGGAATCAATGTGACTCTAACCCTCGGCAACGAATATCACTACGCAACATAGGGGGGGATTTCTTTTGATGGTGGCATTAGCCCTCAAAATATTCGAAAAACATGTGTATATTCATTTACATGAGAGCATGGATCGTGTATTCGTTTGAAGAGTGGTATATGCTCATTGTATGTTTTCTTTGGTGTGTTACATTCAGATTATGTGAGAGCCAATCTAGATGGATTCCAAGTGTGGATATGCGGTTTCACCCAGTACACGAATATGTTCGGATGCAGATAGGAGATATTATACTTCAATACATTTCTAGTGATGAGTAGATTGTAGACATTCTAATCAATCCATTGCCTAGAGAAAAAATTGTGTACTTTTTGGACAAGCTTGGTGTGGCAAAGAATGTATCCATTTATGAGAGGGAGTGTTGATGTTTGGGGCAGCATCATGAGACATTCTCCTTGGAGGGTCCTGTATGGAATAGTCAGACGGAATGTGGACTTCATCTTGACATGCATCAAATGGTCAGATGAAGGAACCAAGACATTGGTTTCATGAGGAAACCTCATTCTGCCTTGGGGGAAATTGGTTCTATGAGGGAACCTCGATGTGTCCTAGAGATGTTTGAGGAAGGGATCAAGAGGGAGTACATCATTCCTTACAAACATCAACAGAATGGGGGTCATAGAGAGGAAGAATAGATCTATTGTTGAGGCAGTCAAGGTGATGATTCATGATCAACATTTACATATGTTTATGTGGGAAGAGACATCCATGACTGTAGTGTATGTTCAAAACAAAAGTCCTCATAAGAMTTTGAGGAACATGACTYTCAAGGAGGCCTTCACCAGAGTGAAGCCTAAGGTTGGACACTTCAGGATATTTGGGTGTCCAGTATACACTCATGTACCCAARGAGAAAAGGACCAAGCTAGACCCTTTAGGAAGAAATGGTACATTTGTGGGGTATAGTGAGTCTTTGAAGGCATACCAAATATACATCCCTGGTTAGAGACAGATTAAGGTGAGTASAGATGTTACCTTTGAGGAGGAGGTAGCATTTAGGRTATCTAGAGGATCTCACATGGATATTGATAGTCAGAGACATGAAGAGATGGTKCCTTCTCCCCCTCATCCTCCATAAGTTCAAAGGGAKAAAATTGAGCCTATTGATCAAATTGATCCCATTGATTTTGTAGCTCCAATTGATGTTCTCGGAGATATTGTAGTAGGTCATAAGATACCTACATGAGATCGTTAGACTCTACAGGAGGAAGAAGGACATGCAACTCCTCGTGGTACCTTCCAAGAAAGAAGGACGCCTCAGAGATATATGTGTTATGCCACAACTGTGAGCTGCATCATTGATTCTGAGCCTTCCTATTACGAGGAGGCATCTAGTCAGCCAGTATGGAGAGATTCCATGATGGAGGAGTATCAGTCCATCATGAAGAATGATGTGTGGGATATTGTTCTGAAACCTTAGGGGAAGTCTATAATGACTTCCAGGTGGATCTATAATATCAAACACACAACTGATGGGAGCATTGTGAAGCATAAAGAGAGATTTGTTGCTAGAGGATTCTCTCATGTGGATGGAATATATTATGAGGAGACATTTTCTCTTGTTTCTCGATACACTTCTATTCAGATGATTATTTCCCTTACAACAACCATGGGTTCAAGACTACATCAGATGGATGTGAAGACAAACTTTCTCAATGGAGAGATTGAGAAAGAAGTATGCATCGAATAACCACATGGTTTTGTAATACATGAGAAAGATTCTCATGTGTGAGGTTGAAGAAGGCCCTGTATGGACTCAAGTAGGCACCTTGATCTTGGTATGCAAATATTGATGGACACCTGATGAGTTTGGGCTTCAAAAAAAGTTTTCTTGACCCCAACATGTACCAAAAGACTATTAATGGTGATTCCCTAATTCTGGTCCTCTACGTTGATGATTTATTCTTCACCGGTACAAAGAGCCTTATTGTTGAATGCAGGTATGCGTTGGCCTCTGAGTTTGAGATGAAGGACCTTGGTATGTTGCACTACTTCTTGGGAATAGATGTGTGGCAAATAATTGATGAGATATTCCATAGATAGGGGAAGTACAAAGTTGGGATATTGAAGAAGTTTGGGATGTTGAACTGTAAACCCATGGCTACACAAATGGTGATGAATCTGAAGAAACTAAGTGTGTCATCTTCTGATTGTGACGAGATTGATCTGATCCTGTATACAAAATTGATTGGATCATTGATGTATCTAGTTAACACCCGACCAAATATTTTCTATGCAGTGAGTGCACTTAGCGAGTTTATGAGTCAGCGAAGACAGACACATTGGATTGTTGTGAAGCATGTGTTGAGATACGCGTGAGTCATAGTTGGACATGTTCTGAGATATAATTCTAGTATTGACATGATATTGTACGGATATACTGACTCTTATTGAGAAGGGAGCGCAGNAAAATTGAGCCTATTGATCAAATTGATCCCATTGATTTTGTAGCTCCAATTGATGTTCTCGGAGATATTGTAGTAGGTCATAAGATACCTACATGAGATCGTTAGACTCTACAGGAGGAAGAAGGACATGCAACTCCTCGTGGTACCTTCCAAGAAAGAAGGACGCCTCAGAGATATATGTGTTATGCCACAACTGTGAGCTGCATCATTGATTCTGAGCCTTCCTATTACGAGGAGGCATCTAGTCAGCCAGTATGGAGAGATTCCATGATGGAGGAGTATCAGTCCATCATGAAGAATGATGTGTGGGATATTGTTCTGAAACCTTAGGGGAAGTCTATAATGACTTCCAGGTGGATCTATAATATCAAACACACAACTGATGGGAGCATTGTGAAGCATAAAGAGAGATTTGTTGCTAGAGGATTCTCTCATGTGGATGGAATATATTATGAGGAGACATTTTCTCTTGTTTCTCGATACACTTCTATTCAGATGATTATTTCCCTTACAACAACCATGGGTTCAAGACTACATCAGATGGATGTGAAGACAAACTTTCTCAATGGAGAGATTGAGAAAGAAGTATGCATCGAATAACAACATGGTTTTGTAATACATGAGAAAGATTCTCATGTGTGAGGTTGAAGAAGGCCCTGTATGGACTCAAGTAGGCACCTTAATCTTGGTATGCAAATATTGATGGACACCTGATGAGTTTGGGCTTCAAAAAAAGTTTTCTTGACCCCAACCTGTACCAAAAGACTATTAATGGTGATTCCCTAATTCTGGTCCTCTACGTTGATGATTTATTCTTCACTGGTACAAAGAGCCTTATTGTTGAATGCAGGTATGCGTTGGCCTCTGAGTTTGAGATGAAGGACCTTGGTATGTTGCACTACTTATTGGGAATAGATGCGTGGCAAATAATTGATGAGATATTCCAGAGATAGGGGAAGTACAAAGTTGGGATATTGAAGAAGTTTGGGATGTTGAACTGTAAACCCATGGCTACACAATTGGTGATGAATCTGAAGAAACTAAGTGTGTCGTCTTCTGATTGCGACAAGATTGATCTGATCCTGTATACAAAACTGATTGGATCATTGATGTATCTAGTTAACACCCGACCAAATATTTGCAATGCAGTGAGTGCACTTAGCGAGTTTATGAGTCAGCGAAGATAGACACATTGGATTGTTGTGAAGCATGTGTTGAGATACGTGTGAGTCATAGTTGGACATGTTCTGAGATATAATTCTAGTATTGACATGATATTGTACGGATATACTGACTCTTATTGAGAAGGGAGCGCAGTGGACAGGAAGAACACCTCCAGGTGTTGCTTCACTTTGGGATCTGCCATGGTTTCCTAGTGTAGCAAGGAACAAACGTTTGTGGCTTTTAGCACCATAGAAGCATAGTACATTGCATTGAGTGTGGTAGTATGTGAAGTAGTGTGACTTTGCAAGATCCTTGTAGATTTATTTGGACATGTGCTGGATTCCACCGTTATTCATTATAATAACCAGAGTCGTGTGAATCTCTCATAGAATATATTGTTTCATGACAAATCGAAACACATTGAGATCAAGTACCATTACATTTGAGACATGGTGCAGAGGAGGAAAGTACTGGTGCAATACCTTCCTACATATGAACATATTGTTGATGTTGCTACCAAACCCCTTACCGGGATGAAGTTCGAGTACTTCTGTGACAGAATTGGCATGGAATAGAATGCCTCCCTTTCTAAGAGGGAGTGTTAATGTTTGCAGCTTCCTGAGACATTCTTGAGATCATACTCCTCTGTGACTGAGTTGAGTTATTCTGTTAGGACACATATCCGAGAGGGATAAGTGGGTTTGGGATTATAGCCCAACTTCCCTTGTGGAGAGCACCTGAGGACATGTCCCTTATGGAGAGAACATGAGGACACGTAAAGGAAGTTGACCTTGATATCACAAACTATGGGGATTTGACCCTAATGTTTCTAAACGGAGTAGCCTCTAGAAGTACACATGGGAGTGAGATGTGTGATAGACATTATCTAGATTGTACTCCTCCGTGACTAAGTTGAGTTGATCTGTGATGACACTTATCCAAGAGGGATAAGTGGGTTTGGCCTTATAGCCCAACGTCCCTTGTGGAGAGCACATTAGGACACGTCCCTTGTGGAGAGCACATGAGGAAATGTCAAGGGATTTGACTTTGACATCACACACTATGAGGAGTTGAGCCTAGTGTTTCTAGAGGGATTATCCTATATAATTCCACATGGGAGTTTCATGTCTGACAAAAACAAATTCTACTACGGTGGTTGTGTACCACTATTGGTGACTGTGTGTCTATGGATAGTATTTGTGTACTACTACAGTGGTTGTGTATCACTGGCAGTGACTGTGTGTCACTCGAGAGTAGATGTGTCTTACTAGAAGTGGTTGTGTACTACTCAACAATAGTTGTGTACTACTATGGAAATATACCTTCCTAGCTAAGAGGGAGTTTTGATGTTTCAAGATCAGGTGAACCTTCTCCTAGATTGGGTTGCAAGAAAAGGGAGATATGATACATTTATCACAAAGGTGTATATGTCCTAAATGGTCCTAGGCATAGTCCTTCCTTGATCATGACAAAGAATAATATGGACTCAGGGTGCTTGAGGTTCATTTGCACGTGTTAGTTAGCATCAAGCTGACATTAACTCATACGGGTGTACCTATGGTGAACGACCCTAGTGTTGTCTTTTCCCTAGTAATGGTGATTGGACAAGTACTGATAAAGACTCAAGATGCTAGATGATATCACATGCAGACCTAGAGTGAGCATGATCTGAGAGAGATTCAATTATCTCATAGGGAGAATTGTAGAAGGAGTTTCCCCTTGATTTAGGTGGGAGAGAGACAACTCCCAAGACTAACAGACAAGTGTCATGACTCTAGGGTGAATTTTGTATATTTCAGAGACAATATTTAGCATGATGAAGAATGTCTCCCTCGTTGAGAGGGAGTGTTGATGTTTGGACAACATCGAGAAGACATTCTTCCATATATATACATGATATTTTTAATACAATGTATAAAAATATATAATAAAGAAGTAGTTATTTATTATCCAAGGGGCGCATCCTTTCATGGATGGTCACCATATGTTCTTTATATATGGAACACTCATCATTGTAATAATACATTGATCTCACATATCATCTCATATAGAAAAATCAACAACTTTAATAGCCAATGGTCCTCATAGTGCACATGGAAGGCATGATTGCATGTTAGGATCACATGGCACCACTTCTAGCTTTAGAAAGTCTCTAATAACATTATGCTCTCAACATTGTTTCCTTGTGCATCCTTCAAAAGCGTGTTCTCCACCTCCTTTGTGTCATTAGATGGTGGGAAATAGTTAGTGGAGGTCAACCTTCAAGAGCCCTTACTACCTGGGAATCTTGACATTATCCTCTAATGAAAATTATTGTATCTTGTGAAATAAAAAATACCATAAATTTAAATACAAAGATACACCACCTTCACCATCCCCTTACTCATGTAGAGCAACAACCATGAAACCGACACCATTAAAAACTCTCTCTATCATTACAATAACCAAAAAAATATTTTCATTGAATGAGGCCTCTTATGTACTTATTTTGCCTCTACTTTGATTGGCAATGCAATCATGGAGATCAAGAGTTTCAAATCTTATAAATTGACATGAGATACTAGATAGGCCATTTATGAGTGGATATTGTTATTGTTTCTATTACTATTGTTGAAAATAAAGAATGACGATGAGCGATAATGGGCATTCCATTGATTTATATTGGATAGACATATAGTTGCTCCTACCCACAATTGACAACATTGGAGCATTGATAATGCACACTTGGTAATGTGTATGATGATGGTATGGAAATTAGCAAGATATTAAGAGATTGAGCCAGGAGGATAGAAAGTTGTAACCATAAAACTAACTCGTTTTTATCAAAAGAATTATATTATATTCATTATTTGTGTTGATATTTGTATTTATGGATTTATTTTTTAAAATAGAGTTTCTAACAATTGAGATTCACTCAATTAATGGGTGTTTCAATTGGCTAAATGGAATCTCCATTTCTATATTTCTTTAGAGTAATTCATAGGCGATATTTTATCTAATTCTTAATGTTGGCATCTCTAGAAACTTTTATAACAAGCTTTTTCCCTTTGGTATTTCAAAACCTTTAGATGCTTTTATCCTAATTTTTTTGCACCATACTAGTGTAAGGGGAATTGCATGAGTGAGTGTAGCATATATCTGTAGTGCATATTAAAACTTCTTCTTCTATTCTTCTTACCTTATTTCCTATGCA
>JZKD02S2212393.1:5048-19825 GCA_000966675.3 Picea glauca
TTATATGATGAATGATGAAGTTGATTTCACCTTAGAAAATTACCTGTGTTTTTTATAAATTAGTGGATAATTAACTAACATAAAATGTTGTTATCAACACATAAACAATCAGTGGACAACAAGGAAAACTACAACATAAAGAATGGTGACACATTATGAGATGGGAGAGAGATCCTATAACAAAGAAGAAGAATCTAATGAAAGGATAGTGGAAACCCCTCCAGATTTGGCTAAAACTGTAAGAAGCCTCATGAAATAATTACAAATTTTTAAAACAGATAATGAGAGGCTCATAAAAGAATAAGAAAAGCAAATTGAAATAAATGTAGTTTTGTTGCAAATCCTATTAGACATACAAAGACAGCTACAACATGGACCAACAACCAGTAATGTGGACAAATATCATACTAAAAAAACCCAAATTCCACCTGAGATACAAAACATGGCCCTGAAAGGAGAAGCACCTCAAAGAAGGCCCAACATGGAGCCAAGAGGCATGCTAACATCAAGAATTCATCTAAAGAATCCTCTAGTGAGGGAACTAACAACTCCAAGGAATTGTCTAGCAGTGAGTCTGGTTCCCACTCTTAGAGGAGAATAAAGAGGAGGAAACATTCCAAGGGCCATGACCCTAAAGAGTTTAAGAAATACAAACCACCCATGTTTGATGGAAAAATTAAAAAGGGGGAAGAAGCAGAAGTTTGGCTACTTGGCTTAAAGAAGTACTTCAAAGTCTATGACTACTCTGAAAACTTAAGGGACCAAATAACAATTTTCAACTTGAATGGAAAGGCATCCATTTGGTGGGAGGACCTTAGGAATGTGAAAGGAATTCATGAGAAGGAGTTGTCATAGAAACAATTTGAGAAATACTTTAAGAATAAGTACATGTCTGAAAGGTACTATGATGAAAATACCAAGGAGTTTTATGAAACCAAGCTAGGGAAGCTCACCATAGATGAATATATCAACAAATTTCTTGAGTTGATGAGGTATGTGCCCTACATAAAGGATGAAAAGGTAAAGATGCAACGATTCATTAGTTGGTTGCCTTAGTCCTTCTAAGATAGAATTGAGTTTGATGAACCTAAGACTTTAGAAGACACTATTCAGAAGGCAAGGCATTTCTATGAGCAATTCAAGAACAAGGCAGAACCTCATAAGGACTGGAAGAAGAAAAGTTAATTGAGATTCAAGAAGAAGGGGTTTAAATCCTCAAGATTTAAGAGTCATGGGAAAATATCTAAGATGAGTCTTCCCACTAAGAGCATGTATCAACAGAACTTTCCATCTCATAGTGAAAATAAATCCTTTGGATCAGCCCCAAGAAAGACTGATAATGCAAAGAGAGAACCATTGAAATGTTGGGGGTGTGGAGAAGAACATTTGTTGAGGGACTACCCACATAAACAACAAGACAATAGAAGGGTCTACAACGTCCAAGAAGCTACCATAGTCAATGATGTGGCTAAGAGCATGTCACAAATTTATGCAGCCCTAGATAATAGACAACCTGACCACCAAGCTTCAGTGGTGGAGATGGAAGGTATGATTGCCAACCATCTTGTTTCAATTTTAATTGACCCTGGTTCTAACTTGAGTTATGTTTCCCCTCAAAATATTGAGAAATGTAAACCACAGCATGTAAAACATGCTAAGTCATGGTTGGTACAATTAGCCACTAGAACAAAAAGAAAAGTAACATAGGTCATACCAACATGCCAATTCATTATGAATGAATTGTCTACCCAAGCAACTATGAGCATACTCCCTTTAGGATCTTATGACATGCTAATTGGCATGGATTGGTTGGCTGACCATTAAGGCAAGTTGGACTATTACAATAAAACATTAGAGTGTGAAGATGAGAAAGGGAAGAAAAGGACCCTACAGGGGATTCAAAAGCTTGTCTCAGTGAGACAAATATCAACCCTTCAAGTGAAGAAGTATTGCAGAAAATGATGTCCTTTGTATGAAATACAAGTACTAAACTATGTTGAGGACAGTAAATCCATCGTAGAGGAACATCCTATATTGAGAGAGTATAAATAAGTGTTTCCAGAAGAGGTACCAGGTCTACCTCCAAGAAGATACATTGATTTCTCAATAGAAATGGTACCCAGAGTAGTGTCAATGTCTAGAGCACCCTATAGAATGAGTATACCAGAGCTATTTGAGCTCAAACTACAGTTGAAGGAGATGTTGTACAAAGGTTACATCCGGCCTAGTGTGTCTCTTTGGGGAGCACTGACCTTGTTTGTGAAGAAGAAGGATGTCACACTCAGGTTGTGCATAGACTACATACAACTCAACAAGATGACAATTAAGAATAAGTATCCCTTGCCAAGAATTGATGACATGTTTGACCAATTAAGGGGTGCTACAATTTTCTCCAAGATTGACTTGAGGCTTGGATACCATCAAGTTTGAATTAAGGATGGAGACATCCACAAAACAATCTTTAGGACAATATATGGGCACTATGAATTTGTGGTGTTGCCATTTGGTCTTACCAATGCACCATCCACCTTTATGTGCTTAATGAATAATGTGCTCAATAATTTCTTGGACAATTTTTTTTTGGTTTTCATAGATAACATTTTGATCTGTTCTAAGAGCAGAGAAGAACATGAAGAACACCTCAAGTTAGTGCTTCAAGTGCTAAGAGAGCATAAACTCTATGCTAAGTTTATTAAGTGTGATTTTTTCCAAAAACAAGTCCATTACTTAGGCCATGTCATCACTGAGGAATGAGTGGCAGTCGATCTTGACAAGATCAAAGCCATTATGGATTGGCCTACACCAAAATATGTGTCTAATATCAGATCCTTCATGGGCCTAGCAGGATATTATAGAAGGTTCATAAATGGATTTTCCAATATTGGTTGTCCAATCACCTCCCTTCATAAAAAGAGAGTTAAATTTGTTTGGATAACAGAGTGTGAAGAGAGTTTTCAACAGCTGAAACACCTCTTAACCAATGCACCTGTGTTGAAAATTGTAGACCCAAACAAGGATTTTCTTGTGTGTACGGATACCTGTAAGGAAGGAATCAGAGGAGTCCTCATGCAAGAAGAGTATGTGATTTTCTATGAGTCCGGGAAATTGTATGAACATGAAATCAATTATGTGACTCATGACGTAGAATTGGCTACCATAGTACATGCTTTGAAAATGTGGAGGCATTACCTCCTAGGTAGAAGATTCGTACTTATGACAGACCATAGTGGGTTGAAATATTTGTTTTTCCAACCCAAATTGAATGTCAGGCAAGCTATGTGGATGGCTCTCCTTAGTGAATTTGATTTTGAAATCAAACATGTTAAGAGGGAAAAGAAAATAGAGTGGTCGATGTTGATATTATGGTAGTTGTGGGAGGTATTAACCTCCACGTGTAACCTTTAACAAGACTAGAATATTCCGGGAAGCAAGAGAAACCCTAAAACATTGGATAATAACCTTAGAAGACAAGTCGGTTGAAGAGAATATTTAATATTGAGTTATTAGCCTCCAGAAAGAGAAGTTGGCCCAATCAAGTGATATAGAGCAGTATAAATAGAGGGTGTTAGAGCTCATTTTTCACTCACTCACTCACAACTGCATAAGGACAAGAAGTGTGCATGACTGGAGGACAACTGCAGCTGCAACAGTGGTGACTTGGTCTCTTGGTTATGGTTTGGACTTTCTGCTTGGTTTCTAGTTATTCTTGCTTGGTGCGCTACCCTTGGAGAATGGTGTGCTACCCTTGGTAGGTTATTGGTCTGCTACCGGAATTATTATGTTTGTCAAGGTTAAGGTGCTCGGGGGTGGCCTTTGTGCTTATGGTTGGGTGACAATATTGTTATATTGTCTACGGTGAAATAAGAACACCTATTTTTCTAATAGGTTATGGGCCCACACTATCTTCAAATAGTCTAACCACTAGAAGATAGATTGGGAGAATTTGCTAAATTGCAGTTGCAATAAGAGTTTTGTTGCAGCAATGAAACCCTAACCCTCTTGTTGAGGCACCTTACGTGAAGAGCTTGACCTAATTCCTAGATAGCCTATGTGCCCTAGCCTAGCGCACCCCCTAGTACTCTTAGCAAGCCAAGGCATCAAATTTGAGTTTTTGGTCAAAGTCAAAGGTTGACCAAGTCAAATTAGTCATGACTTACTCTATGAAGTCAAAAAACAAGCTAGAAGGGGATTCTAACTTTAGAGAATGGAAGACAAGGATTGACCTCATCCTTTCCAAGAATAAAGTGTTGGATATCATGAAAGGGAAGATCATGGAACCACAGTTTGAATTAGGAAAAGATAAGGAACCCCAGAACGTTGCAGTTATGGAGAAGTTCAAGGAAAATGACATCAATGCTATGAGCATCATAGTGGGCTCTATAAAGGACCATTTGATAGCCTACATTTCTCATATTGACTCATCTAAGAAGATGTACAATGCCTTAACTAACCTCTTCTCAATTAGAAATATTGGACAAGTGATGAGTCTAAAGAATGAGCTGTGTGACATGAAAATGAATGATGATGACAAAATAACATTATACTTTGTAATAATCTCTCAGTTAAGAGATCAACTACAAGCTATTGACGAAATCATTTCAAAAAAGGAACTAGTAAATATAGTACTCAATGGCCTTCCCAAGACATGGGATACATTTGCTGCAAGAATGAACACAAGAACGGAGTATCCCACATTTGAAGAAATTTGGACTTGTTGTGCACACGAAGAATCAAGGATTAGCGCAAAAGAGAAATCCCAAAGGAAAGATGATGATCGAGCCTACACAACAAAGTTCAAGAAACTCATGAATAAGAAGAAGTTTGACCCAAGGAAGAAACCAAATCAAGAGAAGGATATGTAAAAAATACAATGCTTCAACTGTTGAAAATGTGGTCACTACAGGAATTATTGTCCCAAGTTAAAAAAAAGGAAGGAAACACATGAAGCAACAATTGTCGAAGAAAAGGAACGCTCAAACAAAGTCAAGCAAGATGAAGCAGATTTCGTCTTCTAGTCAAGGTAACAATATTATTTTGTAATGTAGTCCTTGTAGATACCATGTTTACATAGTTCCTATACATATAATGTATATCTATTTCTTAGAATATAAGATGATCAGTGAAACAACACCTATGGAAGAATAACAAGATAAGGATTATTATTACGATGATTACTAGTCAAGTAATGTATCTGAAAAAGGATGAAGTACGTTGACAATCTTTGGTGACAATTCCTATGGAAGCTATTATATAAGTAAAAACTTCCAGATGAGCCACAATCAGAATCAAACTTGAAGAGACCCAGAAGGAGTCGGACCAAAAAGAATTCAATAATCGAGAGGAAACTAGAATAAGACTTGTGACACTTTGCAGAAAGCAATAACGATGCAGACAGAAGCATGGACTCTCTTAGATGGAGGGAGATGATTACATAATTCCAAAAGAAGAGCATGCATTCAGGCATGAAGACAGGATTAGGAGGGAGCTAATCCTAAATGATATGATCCAGTGGAGAAGAATTCATAAAGACTATGTAATATATGTCCATGTTTTTCATTGGAAGTAGCATCCATAATAAGCAACACGTGTTCAGTTTGATTCTAGAAGAAGCTTTTCTTCGAAAATAAGCCTTGAGAATTCTTGGTTGTCCATCTACATCTCTATGATGAAAGGAATAAGTTTGAATCTTTAGGAAGGAAGGGCATGGAATCTATACAAGACTCCATGGACCCCAAAGTTAAAAAAGAACATGAGGAAGAACAAGAAGATTCCAAGAAAGAAAGAAAAGTTACAACAACCAGTTATTATACTGAGAATCATAAGACTACTAGCATGGTTTGAACCCACTAGAAGAAGTCAAACAGAAGAAATGGAAGGAAGTTGTGATGAAGAACAATGTATGTGAGAAATTGTGAAAAAGACTTATGAATGGAAGCATTGATAGATACAAGGCGAGATTCAGAACTAGAGGGTTCCCCCGGAAGGAGAGAGAATACTATGATGACAACATGTTCCAGTAAACTAGATATACCTCTATCTGAGCCATTATATCCCTTGCAGTATCCATGGATTGGAGTTTACATCACTTTGATGTAAAAGATTGTTCTTCCCAATAGAACAATTAAGGAAGAAGCTTATGTAGAGCAACCTCAAGATTTTGAGGTATACTAGAAAGATACCCATGTATGAAAATGGAAGAAGACCTTGTATGGATTCAAGTAACTTGATGCAGAGAATCTCATGTACAATAGAAGCATGGAAAAAACTTCCTATGACAGAGAAAGTGTATTATAATGGTTCCTCGGTAGTCTGGGATGATGGATTGCAAATCCAGGGAAAAATCCCATGATGACAGATCTAAAGAAGTTAAGAGACTCTAATCCAGTAGACCCATCCATGTATTGATAATTGAATGGCTCGTTAATGTATTTGGAGAATATTCAGCCGGATAATTTCTTTGCTCTGAAAATAGTTCCAGGTGGAACCTATCCATGAGAATTGAATAATTGTAAAGCATGCCTTGAAATGTCTTCCTGGGATGTTTGAGTTATGATATACAATTGCATGAATTTATCGATTCAGATTGGGTAGGGAGTGTAGATAACATAAGAAGTGCCTCTTGGATATGTTTTATCTTTTCCACGATATCATGCGCTAGCAGGAAACAAAAATCTGTTGCACTTGGAACTGCAGAAGCAGAGTATATTGAAACTTGTGATACTTGTACGGAAGTAGTGTGGCTACGTAAGTTGGTTTCTAGACTGTCTGATCAGGTGTTGGATTCAATTGTGATATATTGTGATGATCAGATTTGTGTGAAGCTTTCAGAGAACCCGAGGTTCCATGTCAGGTCAAAGCACATTGATATCAAGCATTATTTTCTCTGTGATAAAGTACAGAGGGGAGAAGTGGTTCTCCAGTATATCTCCACAGATGAGAAGACAACAGATATTTTGATAAAGCCTTTGTCCAAGATGAATAGTTTGTGTGCTTAAGGGACAAGTTGGGGCTCATGGAGACAACTTCCTTATTGGAAAAGGAAGTGATTAATCCCAGGTTGGGAGGGAGCACTGATATGTTATTGATTTATGGACAATCATTTTCCAGTTCGAAAAATGGTCTAGGTTGGATAGTTCCTTTCCAGTCCGGAAATTGGTTAGAGTTTTATGACGAACAATCATTTTCCAGTTTAGAAAATGGTCCAGATCAGACAGTCATTTTCGTAATGAAAATGGTCTGATAGATTGTTTATGTACCATAGACAATGATTCCCCTTGTGGCCAGTGTGGGGGAATGATCTAGGAAAATCATTCTTCTTGGCAGTCGCTCTGAGTACTGGTTAAGTAGAATGGTTCTCCTCATCGGACAGTCATTCTTGCGATCACAATTGTGAGCAGTTTTGAAGAATGGTCCATTTTGGAGGTTGTTGTAGGATAGTCATTTCCTTAGGAAATGGTCCAGACAGTCATTCGCTAGGGCAGACTCATTCTCTCTAGGTTGCACTATGATTAGTGTTGGAGGAATGGCCCAATTAGGTGAATGGTCCAGGTTCATCAATCAGGGACAATCATTCCCTAGGGCAGACTCATTCTCTCCAGGTTGCAATGTGATTAGTGCTGGAGGAATGGCCCAGTTAGGTGAATGGTCCAGGTTCAGAAATTAGGGACAATTATTCTTCTATGATTGAGAAGAATAGTCTAGATAACACATGATTGATGCTTCACTTTTCGAGGGCAGATGCTCTTCCAGATCTCACAGATGTGGAATAATGGCTTAGATGACTTAGTTTGTATCATGATATTGTTTATGCAAGTTGATATCGGATGATATGATTGTTGTAGAGATTGTATGTCTCTGGACAATAGTTGTATGTTATTGTGGTGGATGTGATCCAATGGTAGTGACTATATGTCACTGGTTAGTAGCAGTGTGTTATTGAGAGTGGTTGTGTACCACTGGATAGTAGTTATATACTACTATGAATAAATACAATTGTGTTATATTGGATGGCATTGTTTTGATTGCCATGGAGACTATCTAGTTGGATAGTGATGATGGTGCTCATGAGATAGCATGTGTGGCTATGATGATGCTACCGGTTGAATGGTTTGTTTATGCTCAAGACCATTTACTTTAATACCTCCCTAGCTAGGAGGGAGTGTTGACATTATGGTAGTTGCAGGAGGTATTAACCTCCACCTATAACCTTTGACAAGACTAGAATATTCCAGGAAGCAAGAGAAACCCTAAAACATTGGATAATAACCCTAGAAGACAAGTCATCTCAAGAGAATATTTAATATTGAGTTATTAGCCTCCAGAAAGAGAAGTCATCTCAGTCAAGTGACATAGAGCAGTATAAATGGAGGGCGCTAGAGCTCATTTGTCACTCACTCACTCACAACTTTGTAAGGACAAGAAGTGTGTGCATGTGACTGGAGGACAGCTATAGCTGCAATAGTGGTGAATTGGTCTCTTGGTTATGGTTTGGAATTTCTTCTTGATTTCTAGTTATTCTTGCTTGGTGCGCTACTCTTGGAGAAAGGTGTGCTACCCTTGGTTGGCTATTGGTCTGCTACTAGAATTATTTTGTCTTTCAAGGTTAAGGTGTCTGGGGGTGGCCTTTGTGCCTATGGTTGGGTGACAATATTGATATATTGTCTACAGTGAAATGAACACACCTATTTTTCTAACAATCGATGCCCTCAGTAGAAGAGTGAATGTGATTCACTTGGAAACTGTAAGCTCCTGTGGATCAGACATTAATGAGAGAGTCAAAAGTGCACAAGAAACATATGCGGTTTTCAAGACTGTGAAATCATACATACAGAAATATCCCACAAGATTGAAGTATGAGGGCTATCAAATGTTGAATGATGGCCTACTAACTTACAAAGGTAGGATGTATATTCCAATTTGTGACGACTTGAAGAGGTTCATCATGGATGAACTACATAACTGGTCATCCTGGTTATCAGAAAATGATCACAGACACTAAGAAGTTGTTTTACTAGCCATGAATGAAAAATTGCATAGCTTACTACTTGGCTAAATGTTTAGAATTTCGGCAGGTTAAAGTGGAGCACAGGCACCCAGCAGGGATGTTGCATCCAATACCAATTCCCGAATGGAAATGGGAAACCATCTCCATGGATTTCATCATTGGATTTCCTAAATCAGCCAAACAAAATGATGTTATTATGGTAATTGTGGACAAGCTGAGCAAGACTGCTCACTTTATTTATGTAAAGTCAACTTGCAAGGAAATAGATATTGCCAATATTTTAGGAAACAAATATTTAGACTACATGGTATACATAAGGAAATCATATCAGACAGAGATACAAAGTTTACCTCAAATTTTTAGAAGTATTTGTTTGTTGGTTTTGGGGATAAATTGTTATTTAGTATAGCCTATCACCCTCAAACATATGGGTAGATAGAGAGGGTCAACTAAGTATTAGAGGACATGTTAAGGATGCATGTGATGCGTCAACCTAAGAAATGGGAATAATACCTACAACAACGACTATCAATAGTCACTGAAGATGAGCCCTTTTGAGGCTCTCTATGGTAGACAATGCAATATTCTAATCAGTTGGAATAACCCGGTGGAAAAAATTACAATCAAGCCAAACATGCTAAAAGAAATAGAACAACAAGTAGTTCAAATAAAACAAAATCTGAAAATAGCTTAGGAGAGACAAAAAAGCTATGCATATAGAAATAGGATTCCTAGAGAGTTCAAAGTAGGGGATCATGTGTATCTTTCAAATTAGGCCTAGAAGAAGTTCCTTGAGAATGGGAACTTGTGCTATGCTGACACATCGGTTTTGTGGACCCTTTGAAATTTTGGACAGAGTGAGACCTGTAACATATATACTAGCACTTCCCCCTGCAGTGAAAGCGCATAATGTTTTCCATGTTTCGTTACTAAAGAAATATGTACATGATTCTAATCATATAATTGACTGGTCTGTGATTCAGGTGGAACCAGAGGGAGAGTTCTTTTCAGATCCATAATGCATACTAGAGAGGAAAGAAATCCAACCCAAGAACAAAACCATTGCACAAGTCAAGGTGCAATGGAAACACTTTGGTCCAGTTGAAGCTACATGGGAAATGGAGGGTGTCATGAAACATACACACTCGTTTTTGTTCATTGTTGTACATAGAGATCACAATGATAGGTAGAACACTCAGGACGGTTGTTCCTTTAAGGGGATGGGATTGTGATACCCTTGTTTCCCCCAGCCTGTAAATATAATTGTATTTTTCTAAAAAATTGTAGATAGACTAGTTATGTGTGGATTTTGGTAATGATCAACTTTTTTTGTAGAAGGTAATGAAAAATATTTTTGTTATTAAGTAAAATGGAAATTGTTGCACAATTGTTGAAGGTGTTGTTAATGCAGATCATGATGCATGAGAGAGAATGGTGAGGGGAACCAATAATGGTTGAGATGACCCCCACTGGGCCAATACTCTGTTGGAATTAAATTACTCATACTCGGAACGGTCCTCTGTCCCAGAGAATTTAATTACCAATCAAGTTGGTAGTTGGGAAGTCTTCCTCAAGAGTCAATGAGGAGATGGGTAGAGTACCCCATCTCAAAACTTCATGATTTGACCCACAAATTGGGAAATGGACCCATGAAATCTTGTTGTAGAAGGATAGAAAAGAAAGGAAAATCATGGGAAGAGGACAAAGAATTCACATGAATGGGTCGGTGGACAATTTTTGAAGAGGTAAAGCATATGAGGCTCTCTAGTTCTAAGGAGAACTGAGAAAACAATATATTTTGGGTGCATGAACTGTTGGGAAGTGTTTTCTAATCAAGTTGAGAAATGAATCTGCAAAGAATTTGAGTGATTGAGAGATCAATCACAATATGTTCCCTTTCTTGGTGGATATAAAACTAGACTACCAGGTAAACTGGACTACTAGGTTCCTACGAGAGAAGGATAGTATCATTTGTCCCTTGTTGTTATTGAGCAAAAGAAGAACCTCTCTCTTAGAGAATCATGATCTAGTTAGGGGGTGGCCAGTTGTAAAATACTCCAAGAGAAATTGTGCTTATAGTTGAGTGGAAAAGGGAACAACCTTCAACAGTTGCAAACTATTTCCAAGCTTCAGATAAGTGTTTTTTTGAGTTTTGTATTTTCTTGACTGGGTAATTTTATAATATGGACTTCATGTGCTAGATGCTTGCATAAATTATTTTCTTGTTTATAAAAACAAATTTTTTAGTAATAGGTTCTACATCAATTTGGGGAAAATTGTTGGTTGATCACCTGTATTAGTCTATATGAACTAATCCTCAAATAGTGATCAAAATCTAGACCAGGGGTCAAATTTTAGCTCAAAAATCAACGTTCTCGGAATTGCCTCAAAACAAACGTGAGCGTATCCCTCGTCGTCATGAACCCAACACAACTCATTTCGTCTCAAACGGACGTCGGGAGCGAGAGATATCGCGATCTGTTCGGAATGTCAAACAGGTAAAAAAAGGGACGCTGACTGGGCAGTTCGTACAGTCCGTACAGGATGACGTGGAAGAGTCTGTACATGTTGATGTGTTGATGTGGTGATCGTACGGTGACATGGAACCTACTGACATGGCGGTTTGTGATTGGCTGACAGTTGGTGATCTGAAAATAGAAGGATGACTTGTTATGCTATGCAAGCACCCCCTACTTCAATAAATTAAACCTTAACAAGACCTTGCTTCATGTGTTAAAATGTGCAAGAGGGTTTAAGTGTTTAGTTTATGCTTCTTCTTTTCAATGTATATGTGTGAGGAATGTTCTTTTAAATGTTAATCATGTGTTATAATAAAATACACAGACATATAAAGTGCAGCAATTAACACAACAAACTCACAACAATACCAAGATGATAAAGGAGTTCACCCCTCTCTGGGCTACATCTCCTTGAGCCTCCTTCAATGGACTTGGCTCTTTGGGATTAGTTTGTCAAATTCTCTTTACAAGATGTTGCTCAACTCCAATGGATTTATAGACTGTACCATTGGATTCAGAATACATAAAAACCCCAAAAATGACTATAAAAACTCTGAAAATGGATCTTGTCTCATCCAGCAATGACCTCTTCTACATGTGACCTCCAAGCTTCCCTGAGCTTCAATGGAGAAAAAATACCTATAGAAGTCCTCCAATGGATCTGAAAACTATCCCAATGTGTTCAGAGCATAATAAACAGTCAAGAATGACTATTCAGTTTCAGAAAATGGACATGGGCTCATCTGAGCAATGCCTCAAACAATGAGGGCTTTAAGGCTCCCTGGAGCTTCCTCAAGATTCAATGGTTAAAAACCTGCATAAGGAGTCTTCGAATGCCTGTGAAAACATCACCAATGGACTCAGAACATCCAAAAACCCCTAGCTTGGCTTTTACAGCACCTGATTTGGTCAAAAACTTCAAAAGTTATGCCTTCTGCCATTTTTCCCCTTCAAGCTCCAGTTCTTGGTTCGCCATTTCGCACCTGTGGAAGAATGAACCAAGCCTCTGAGCGTTTTCGGTGCCTAAACCCAGCACCCACGCGCGTCCCGCAAAACACGCCAATTTGTCGAATGGTTAACGGAAACAAAGCCCCCCAAGTCAGAGGTATTGGGCGCATGGGGGGCCATATGGCCACGCCTCGCGCATAAAAAGGCTAGCTTGCATTGTTAAATCTGGGCTTGACACGTCGGGGTGCGGTGGCATAACCGGTTGAAAACCCAACACAATAATACGCACACGCAATAATTTAAATGGTCATATCAAAGGCGTGGAAACCGCGGGCTACATTTTAAAACCACATAAAAAACTCCTGCGCGCCATTTATACAGTGGTTATACAATCCAAACCCCGCGCCATTATAAACGGTGGTCACTTGTAATATAAATTGTAACCGTGCTATAAAGTTTAAACCATATTTTCAAACCGCGCGTTTAAACCTTGGGTTGTCACATTGTAATGGTTGATAGCCCCCATGGTTTAATTAAACACCGCCGCGCGCAATCGTTGAAAATGGTCACATTGATATGCCAATATAACCACCGTTTAAATAAATGTAACCGCCGCGCAACAAATTGGATAGAGGTCACATGCCACAGCTATATGACCGTGGGTGTTAACATTTTGAAACCCCGCACGTTGTTTGCATATGTTTTGGTCACATGTAATATGAGTGGTGACCACGGGCTTTGCATATAGTTTGAACCGCATTTTAAACCCGCGCGTGCAAACAATTGAACAGTGGTCATGTGAATGGTAAATGTGACCGGGGGCTGGGGCTGCCCCAGCCCATACCCCCGCCATATAATATACAATGCAAATTCAAATGTAATATTTCTCGTATTGTAAACAATAAAAAATAGGCGGTATGTTGGCTAGTGGAAATTTGTGAAGTCGTTACAAAGTGGGGAGGTCCGGGGGTCGAACCCCGCGGCCTCCATATAAATTTTAAACGACCAAATAGCCAAACTCGGGGTGCCACGTGGCAGCCCTTGATTGGGCCACGTGGCACCCTTCCATTCGTCCAAAAAGATGCCATGTGTCGAAATGTTACTCGCCCACAGTCAACCAATAAAACGCGCCACGTCACCTACCTGCCACGTCATCTGTACGGCCTATGCCACGTCAGTTGTATGGCCCACCCAGTCAGCACCCTTTTTTTTCCTGTTTGGCGATTCGAACAGATCACGATAACTTCTCCATACGGACTCTGTTTGCGAAAATAAATATACCGCCAGAATTAGGAGAACGAGACGGACGCAATGGCACCATTTTCGTCGCATTCCGAGCACTTTGAAATTTGAGCAAATTTTAGACCCTTGGTCCAGATTCTGATCAGTTGGGCGAGTTATATTGCGACACGTGGCATGATTTTGGCGAATGGTAAGGTGCCACGTGGCCCAATCATGGGCTGCCACGTGGCACCCTTTTATTGGCTAATGGTTTATTGGTTTAAATTTTATGGAGCCGACCAGATTCGAACCGGTGACCTCCCCTGTTGCCAAAGCCTTTACAAACCTCCGCTAGCCAATGCGCCACCATGTGTTACTTGATATATTAATGGAACAAATTGTATTTAAATTAGTATATCGGTAAGGTTTGGGCCGCGACCGGGCCGGGGCTTAGCCCCAACCCTTGGTCTCGCGCCGTATTACATATAACCATGGCATATATATGGCGCGCGGGTGTTATAAATTAGTTTTTTTTAACGGTTTGTTCCACCAACCGTTCACCAACACTTGTCACATGTTTATACGCCCATGTAAATGGAACCCCTTTTGCTATTGCGCGAGGTCGTATGGACCCCCACATGCCCAGGTGCTAGGCGGTTAGGGGCTGGAGGCACCCTAACCGTCCTACAGTTTGCACAGTTATTCGTTTGCGCACGTGTGCTGGGTTTAAACACGAATTTGGAGCGTGTTCTTGGTTCAAGGACCCAAGGGTGCATTTTGGCGAACCAGTTTCAGCATGGTTGAAGGAGGAAAATGGAGGAGGCCTAACTTCTTCATCTTTTGGCCGATTGAGGTGCCGTAAAAGCCCAGCTAGGGGTTTTTGGACGTACTGGATCCATTGGTGCTGTTATCAAGGCCATTTGAAGACTTCTTCTGCAGTTTTTTCACCATTGAAGTTTCAGGAAGCTATAGGGAGCTTTAAGCCCTCATTGATCGAGGACATGGTTTGGTGAGCCTATGTTTGTTTTCTGTGATTGAATAATCATTTTTGGCTAATTAATATGCTATGAACACATTGGGACAGG
>JZKD02S2212416.1:0-26805 GCA_000966675.3 Picea glauca
CTAAAAGTAGATTGTTATTACAAAATTATTAGCTTACATAAAACATAGCTCATGTAAATAATGTCTAATACCTAATAAATATGATATGGTTAGTTATACTACATTATAACTAATCGAAGTTGACTTGTTGTCTTAGTCTTATCTTTTCAATTTCTAGAATTGCGTCAACTCATTTTTATGTGCATAACTTGATTAGTTATAATGTAGTATAACTAACCATATCATATTTATTAGGTTGGTAGTATAAAATTCCAACCCACAACCTTGTTATTGTTGTTCATTGACTATTTTGAGGCCAAGTTATTGATATATTGGGTTATTCCTAGAGAGGAACTTGTAGATGGACTCTTTTTGCATGCACTAAAAAGCATTGGAAGAGAATAAAATATTTGAGGGATTGTTGAGTAATGAAAGGGAAGATCTTCTTTTTTAAACAAAAAAGTTATGAGGCCCTTATCACATAAAATTAATCTTTATGAATATTGAAATATGATGCTATAAAGATCTAAAAGTAGATTGTTATTACAAAATTATTAACTTACATAAAACATAGCTCATGTAAATAATGTCTAATACCTAATAAATATGATATGGTTAGTTATACTACATTATAACTAATCAAGTTATGCACATAAAAATGAGTTGACGCAATTCTAGAAATTGAAAAGATAAGACTAAGAAAACAAGTCAACTTTGATTAAGACTATATACACTTAAGGTTGAAGACCTTATAAAGAAAACCAAGGTGAAAGTAACTAGATTTTATAGGGGGGCCTAGCAAAGTTGTATGACACTTCTTTTCTGATTAACTAAATGGAAAGGTTATATATATATTCCAAAAAATATTTTTTATTACAATGAATAATTGATACATATGTCCACGGGACTTTGAAAGTTCACTCTAGAAAAACCCAACCCTTGAGATGGAAGGAAGGAAATTCATTGTGAAAGGAGGCCTTGACAATGAAGTTGCAAATACATCTTTAGATGCAATTAAAGAAGCATTGTTTAAATCCTCAATGGATCTGCATCTTATTGGAAAATACAAGACATCAACTATCCGTTGAGATAACTCCCCTAAAAAATACACCTTTGGAAAATATGATATGAAAATGAGAAAATCAAAACACTCCTTTGAGAGACATAGTCTTCTTGAACCTCCTTCACAAGCTCTTGCACCCCATTTGACTTCACATCCTCTCTTGACTGATCTAGTACTAATGGCAATGTCGTTGAACTTATAGTCGTCACCATTGATGGGCTCTCTTTGCCTACAATTGTGTTAACACCCTTTGAGTCCATTGAATCCTTTAATGATTGATTTTTCTCGTCAAGTTAGAACATACCATGGATAGTGATGAAATGGAATTTCTATGTATTTTAATGGTTTCTTGTGTGTTGTTTAACAATTAGGAATTATGTTGCATCTATGTTTGAAGTCTTTTTCCATGGATACAATCCCCATAATATAGTAAACCAACCCAACAACTCTTTAATCGCTTCCATACTTCTGTTTTGAAGATGGGGGATCAATGGCTCTTATCCCAAAGTCATCATTGCAAATCTGTAGGAAGTTAGTAATTTTGGTTTTTTGGTTTTTATGGCTATTGGGAAAATTTTCTCACTCCTCTAGACTGTGTTTTCAATCCCTAGGTCAAAATAACACTAACCTAGTCGATTTCATGTTTGCTTGGGAGAATTTATTCCTCAATGGAGTGTAATTTCATTGTTGGAGTAAATCATTTTCTCCCAGGGATGTTTTTCCATTTCCTAGATCATTTCCCACTTTCCTACACAACTTCACATCCCCTTTGGCATTTTATTTTGTACCTAGACTTTTCATTATCTTTCTAGTCGATTTAATTGCTTAGTTTGGTGTTTTATCTCACCCACAAGCCTATACGCATCCCTTGGAGGTTGTACACTCCCTCTTTCCGAGTGTCCTTCATTCCTATAGGTTGGATGCCCCCTTAGAACAAATGTTTCCTCATGTACCTGGGTGATTAAGTTAATTGTTGAATGATTAATTTCATTGTTGGTCGACCCAGACAGGGTTGCATCCATAAATCGATGGGTCGACGATATCATGCCTGCAAATATTTCTATATAATCATATCTATTTAGATTCTTTTATTCCACATTCTAAGAGGAAAATAAAAATAAATCCCAATACCAGTGTTTTGCAATTTTGAATTGAATTGAAATGAGTGTCTTAGAAATTACCAAGAAAGTGCAAATAATGTTTTTCCTCTAGTGTACAACATGTGCTAATTATTTCTGAGTGTTTTGATGATCTATTCTTAGCTAATATCATCATTGAATAGTGTGCTTCTCTTTTCACATGATATAAGATTATCATATTACAAAAACCTCAAGTTCAACTAATTCTGGGAACATTCATTTCTAAAATGTGATGTGAAATGCACTTTAGGAGATGCCAATAAAATGAAAGTGAAAATTATACCATTCCAAAAAGGGGACATGATTTCGAAGATTGCACAAACTTCAAAGAAACCTATTGATGAACTTGAAAGACATCAAGAGGATTTTGGAGATTGGTGTTCTTTTTAAAATAGAAATGTTATTGTTATCTTAGAGTGAATTCTATTGGATATAGGAGGGGACACATTTTGAAAATCTAAGGAAGAATTTCATACTATTCCAACACCTAGTCCAACACCTCTTCCCTTAGCTATCTCCCTCAATAAATGCTCTCTCACTGCCTCATCCCAATAGCAGGAATCTGGGTCTTCCCACTCACCAACTACCTCCATAACTGCTCTAGAACTGTTCCATCACCATAGCCACTTGATCAGGGTATTCCCACACCTATCTCCCTAAATAACTGGAGAGGAAAATCTCAAATAGAAAAAGACAAGAAACATCCTTACATGCTTGTCAGAAAATATGGTAGTTTTATTGTGTGCAAGAAAGTTTGAGAATAGAGAAGAACAAAGAATAATTGAGATCCTTGTACAAGGTAGAGGAACAAAGGCCTAGTGGATTTTCTGAGGGAACAACTCATTGTACAAAATTGAAAATAGAACTTAGAATAAAAGTATGCATAGGATCCATGTTGGTGAAGAAAGTGGGTTATAATTCCCTCGTTTACAAATCATAATGATCCAGATGGATGTCAGTGGCCTCCCACCTATTCCAACTGGATCATTTTGGCAGTTTTCCAGTTTAGCAATTTTTTCTAGTTTTTGGGTCCCTGACTTCTAGGGCCGTTTTGAGGCCCTAAATAGCGTTTTTAGGGCTTGCCAAAGTCAAACTATAGATAGAGTCAAATTCTAATGGAAACATGTGTATTCCTTGGATAGACCTTTCCAACGGGCTATCGTGTGCCTAAAATGAAGATCGTATGCAAAAGTTACGACCCCAGGAATTTAATGTACTAACTTACCCAAACGGAGCCCACATGACTTTTGGCACTTCATCTCCTAAGGTTAGGTTTTTGGATGTCTAGGGTTTTTGACATTATTGTTTATTGTAAAAAGGCCTTCAGAGTCTCATTTTAATCATCTTCTTGTGAATGAGTGTAGTCATCACATCTCTTCTCGGAGATAAGCCGCCACCATTCTAGCAAGCTTGTTTTTCCCTGCATTTTACATTTTCATCTTATTTCCTCATTGAATATAAACCAATTTTGTTGTATATCTATTATTTTGTGTTAAGCATATTTTAATAATAATCTGTATTCATTTCGTTATGCTCATAAAATCTAGATAAGTGGTATCAAAGCGGTCTGCCTCTTGTCGTTATTAATGCATGTCCCCAACGAGGTCAGGGTACAAAGAATTGGGTCTCGACTTGTTTCTCTTGAGGACAAAATCTCTCGCACACCCAAGCGACCTATCATGGAGGGAGAAAATAAATATGACAAGACAAGAGATCCCTTCAAAATGTTGCTCAAGGAATCCCACATGCAACAGAGGAACGAGATGATGGATTGTTTTGCGCAAATCCTTCGGCAGATACCAACAAGCGACGCATCTTCCTCAAACGGAGGCGTCGCCCCCTTCAAGGTACAATTCAACTTCGATATTTCTATATTTGAAGGTCAGATAGATGCAGATGTTGTAGAAAAATGGTTGAATTTTCTAGAAGGGTATTTCTTTGTCCATAACTTCTCGAATAGAGAAAAGATTACTTTTACACTCCTCAAAGCCCTTCCCCATGTCAAATATTGGTGGGAAACTTTATGTGAGAAAAAGAAAACAGAGGAACCCTCATTATTTACAGTCACAGTCACCTACGAGTCCTTCAGGGATGCTATTAAGGAACAATATTACCATGTCAGAAGTTATGATGACATGTAAACAAAATGGACTATATTGCGGCAAGAAAGAGACCAAGCAGTGCTCGAGTTCAAAAATATCTTCCATACCTTGTGCACTAGGTTGGGTATCAAATATTTTGAGCGATATATAGTTCTCGAGTATCGCGACAGTATACATAGATATATTCAGGACAAAATGGAGTTTCTGGACATCTCATCCTTAAGCGTGGTCTACCAATATGTCGTCAAAATCAAGAAAAAGATCAAACAAAAAATGAAGAAATTTGGGCCTGGGAACCACTCACAACAAAATCCAGGAAAGGGCGGCCCCAACCCTTAGAACAAAGGATAGAGAAAATATAGACAGCCTCAAGAAAACTAGTCGAAGTCGCAAGCAAAGAAGGACACCGGAAAGACAAAGAAAGATACCGAGAAGTGGTGTGACTTCCATAAGAGCCCCTGGAATAACATTGTTGATTGTTTCTCAAAGAAGATGTTGGTGGTTGAGGTGAAAACCTTTGAATTAGATGTAGGTTCCGACTCTGAGTCAAAACCAGAAAGGGGGAGATGCATCATTGACGCAGAACCCAGTGCTATCATTGTTACCACCAAGCTCCAGCCCTGTGAACCAGACAAGCCAAAGGAAGGCAAGCGCCTTTTTCATTCACGGATGTGGGTGAAGGGTACCCAGCTAGACTTCATCATTGATAGAGGTAGCCAGAAGAACCTCATCTCAACAAATTTTTTCAAGCAACTCGCCCTGTCGACAATGTTGCACCCGCAACCCTACACCATCGAATGGCTCTGCCAAAGAAGTGACATCCGCATCAACCAACAATGTTGCCTGTCATACAACATCAAGCCCTTCAAAGATGAGGTATTGTGTGATGTTTCCCCTCTCGAAGTTTGTAATGTTCTTATGGTCCAACCATATTTATGGAAACATCATGTTGTATATGAGTCTAGGCCTCACAATGTTACTATTACTTTGAACAAACAATTGTACAAGATACCCAAGGCAATCCCACCTAGTGTTATTTCCTTGATCTTTGCCAAGAAATGCAGGAAGGTCATCTCTCAGACGGGGAAGTTTGTCTTCTTCATGATTCTCTCTCAAAATGAACAAAATATCACAGCCACATCCAAGGTCTCCACGACCAGCCTCTCCACACAGCAGAAGCAAGTGGATAAGGTCATGGATGAATACTCGGATATATTTTCCTCACCTACCAGGATACCTCTGCACTGTCAGGTCAAGCACCCCCATTGATCTAACCCCTGGTGCACAACTACCCAATGGATCAGTCTGTCGCCACTCTTTGTTAGAAAATGAGGATATCAAGCGACAGATCCAATAATTTCTCCACAAGGGGCACATCTATCCCAGCTCATCACCTTGCGGGAGCCCAATTGTGTTCGTGCAGAAGAAATATGGAACCTCACTCTGCATTGATTACAAATCACAGTCAGAAACCGGTACCCGATTCCTTGAATCGATGACCTCCTTGATCATCTCACAGGGGCCAAATAATTCAGTAAGATTGATCTGAAGTCTGGATACCACCAAGTCCTAATAGAACAAAAATATGTATGGAAGACCACCTTCAAGTCAAATGGAGGTATTTTTGAATGGTTGATCATGCCCTTTGGTTTGACAAATTCTCAAGCCACTTTCAAGAGGATGATGGACAATATCTGCAACCATTCACCAATAATTTTGTAGTGGTGTATCTGGATGACATCCTCATTTAAATTCTTGGGAAGGAGACAATCATCCACACTGATCATAAGCCACTGCAGTTCATGCAGACACAAAAAAAAATTGCAGAATGACTGCCATCAGAAGTGTTCCACATACTTGAAGCAATTCCACCTCAACATCAAGTATAAAATAGGAAGCACCAACTGCATCGGTGATTGTCTCAACAGACCACCAGTCATAGCACTCACCGCGGTGCTAGACTCTTGCAACCATGAGACCTCTAGATGGCCCCAACTCTATGAGATAGACCCGGACTTATCCACCACCTACCAAATGTTGGGCGCAAACACAGTTGTCGCTAATTTCCATCTTCGGGATGGGTTATTGAATCATCTGGGCCATATATGTGTTCCATCAAGTGATAAAGAGAAGCTGATTTGGGAAGCCCACTATAGTCGGGTGGAAGGACACTTGGGCATCGAAAAGATAGTGGCAATGCTACAGAAACATTTCTACATGATGAAACTTCAACAGGAGGTTAGCAAGTATATCAGGTCATGCATTGCCTGCACTATTTCCAAAATGACCACTAAGAAATAGGGCATGTACGCCCCTCTTCCTACTCCTGACAGACCATGGGAATCCATATCAATGGACTACATGTCGGGCCTCCCATCCACCAAGTGGGGAAATGACTGTGTTTTTATGGTTGTTGAATGCTTTTCTAAGGTGGCGATTATGGCCGCCTGTAAGAAGAGCATCACAGCACAGGCCACTACCAAGCTCTTCTTTGAACGAGTCTGGGTACATTTTGGAATCCCACAAACCATTGTCTCAGATCGGGACAGTTGATTTCTCAGCACATTCTGGTTGAGCCTCTGGTCACTTTTGGAAACCAAGCTCACCAAATCCATGGCCTTCCACCCCCAGATGGCCAAATCAAAGTCATAAATCGAGTGATTGTGCATATCATACACTTCCAAGAACCCTCTCACATGGGATGAGAATCTTTCCTATGTTCAGCATAGATACAACCGAGCACTGCATAGCTCAACCGGACACAGCCCCTTTCAGGTAGGGTTGGGATTCCAACCATCGAGTCCCATAGATGTTGCACTACCCCTTGCGGTCACCTAGGTCGAATCATCTCCTGCTCCAACTGAGGCCGACAAATCCACTCAGATCATTGAGTATATCCATCACATCTGCCAACAGGTTCAGGATATCTTACAAAATTCCAATGACAAGTACAAGAAGCACCATAATCAACATCGGGTGCCACATACGTTTCAGGTGGGAGACAAAGTTTGGTTGCACTTGTAGAAAGAATGCCTTACAAGACCCCATTGGAAGATTCACCCACTTCGTTATGGTTCATACACCATCACCAAGCATGTGGGTGATAATTCTTTTGATCTCAACATTCCTTCTTTCCTTGGCCTGCACTCAGTGTTCAATGTGGATCTCCTTCGACCTTATTTCCCACCATTATTGGACACCTCAGAGATAGCAGAACAACTGACACCAACAAAAATCAACCTCAACTGCATACAACAAGAATCCAGTGATCATATTGTGGACAAATAGGCCATGGGAACCTACCAGCAAAGGATCCAGCTTTATCGAGTTGTCAAAGTAGGGCAGCTCCTGCACCAAGGCAAGTGGCTCACTCGAGGCCAGATTCATCATAAATTCCCTCATCTAATGGGGGGAATTCAATGCAATGGATACCATTGCTTCCTAAGGAGAGAGGATTAATCTAGATGGATTTCGGTGGCCTCCCACCTATTCTAACTGGCTCATTTGGCAGTTTTCCATTTTGGCAGTTTTTTCCTAATTTTCGGGTCCCTGACTTCCGGGGTCATTTTGAGGCCCTAAACAGCGTTTTTAGGGATCGCCACAGTTAGACTATAGACAGAGTTAGATTCTAATGGAAACATGTGTATTCCTTGGATATACCTTTCCAATGGGTTATCGTGTGCCTAAAATGGAGATCGTATGCAAAAGTTATGACCCCTGGAAGTTGATGTACTAACTTACCCAAATGGGGCCCACATGAATTTTGGTGCTTCACCTCCTAGGGTTAGTTTTTGGATGTCTATGGTTTTTGACATTCCTGTTTATCATAAAAAGGCCTTCAGAGCCTCATTGTAATCATATTCTTTTGAATGAGCACAACCATCACATGTCTTCTCAAAGATAAGCCACCACCATTCTAGCAAGCTTGTTTTCTGCTGCATTTTACAGTTTCAACTTATTTCCTTATTGAATAGAAACTAGTTTTACTATATATTTGTTATTCTATGTTAATCATATTTTAATAATAATATATATTCATTTCGTTCTGCTCATAAAATTGGGATCACATAAGGTATCAAAGCAGTTGCATCATTTACCATGACAGCTTCCAGAAATTTGAAGAGAACATTGCAAACCTTAACAAGGGTAAAGCAAGTAGAGAAAAGTTGGAATACTTAAGGGCCAACAATGTTCATCTTCGAGAAGATAATGAACACCTGAAGGAGCAAGTCCAAATTTTCAACCAGAGGATGGAAGGCTCAAATGTTCAACAAGAGGATGGCAAAGATGGAAAATCACCTTGACACCTCTTCCAAATTGTTGTCATTGCTAAAGAATAAGTTTGAATAATTCCAAGACTCCCTCACCATTGTCATGGCATATTGAGACAAATACAAAATGCAACTTGTACACTTGGGAGAGAAGGTCAACATCAATTAGATTTTTGGCAATAATATAGGCTCACATAGATGATGGCACAACTGCAACAAAAGTTGGTAGAGAAGGAGGAGGCCTTATCAAAGCTACAAGAAATTGTTCAAGAGCATCGGGAAGAAAGGACACCATCCATTTCCATTTCCTCAGTGAACACCATGCTCGAGACCACTTTGGTAAGCTCACCTTCCTTAGATTTCTCTCAAGAACATTTTGTTTATAAAGCATACCATGGGCATTGGCTCGAAATTATTAAGACAAATGAGCTATGATGGATAAGATATAGGAAAGAGAAGATAATTCATCCTAATCCCCATTGTACCCACATCGTCATTCAAGAATGAAGTCGTATGATTCAATGGCAGAGTAGAAAATCCCATGACCATGAAGACCATTTTGTGAAGGCTAAAGACATGTTGAAGTTGGCCTACTCATCAAGAAAAAGAACAAAAATAAGCAAAAGTGGTATATGACTTCCACCTCATCCTTCTTGTGGTATATTGAAGAAGGGAAACAATGAAGAAGGTGCTAAGACTCAACTTGCACCATCACTCAAACGTGGTAGCAAGCCAATTAGACAAACAAAGAAGAAGAAGAATACCAAGAGATATTCCTTGAACAAGACATCCCTTGTTTGTCATTTCTACAATAGGAAAGGCCACAATGTTGACAACTATTAGTATTTGGAGGCTTGCTCATTTTGTAAGAAGAAAGGCTATCTTGAGGCATCTTGCTGGGAGAAGGAATCCATATGCCCCAAGCCTAAATGGTTACAAAATAAGAATGGTAATAAAACCTCTCCAATCCAACAACAAACTCAGAGGCATGGGAAGAAAAGGACTATCTCAATCAATCCATACAATAGTGCCAAGAAATTTTGCCACCACTACAATTTGAGTGGTCATTGGGAAGCAAAGTATTGGGTGACTTCATCCAAAGATTCACCCCAAAAAATGCATAGCCAAGAGAAGAGTGTTGAAAGTGAATATTGAATAAGATTAAGAGTTCTTGTATCTCCAGTCTAAGGAGTAGAAGCTAGCCAAGGAGCTATAATAGAAAATGAGGTCTATGACACCAACAATACATACAATAGGTTGATACCAAGGGAATCCACAATTCAATTCATGTTTTTGATATTTCATCTGAAGAAACCCTTCTTGAGGATGTACCAAATATTGGTGCACGATGATCAATGACCTTGGGGTTATTTTTTATAACTCCATGGAGTGCTTGCAAGCATGTGTAAGCACCAAAGAGTTGTTTCCATGCTAGGAAAACATTGATTCTATTAAATTAATACATCCACACTTCCTTTTGAGGAGTTTTTACGTGATGGCAGTGTGTTAAGATCACACTGAACAAATATAAACCAACATTTGACTTGTCTTTGTTGATTACCAAGATGGGCCATCTCCAAGTCTGAGAGGGAGATGGGAATAAGTGTTGAGTCTAGAGTTCGTATTTGGAGATTGCTCAAAGTTGAGAGTCAGTGAACAGACTTATGCATTGCGGGAAGAAGTGAGCTAGAACCAAAGCTAGATCCATATCCAAAACCAGAGCCAGTAGTCATATCCAGAGCCAAAGCCAAAGTAAGAGTTGTAGCTAGGATCTAGAGTCAAATCCATGTTCTAGAAAAAATGCAGATTGATCTAGATTGGTTTCCTTGAACTTTTGGAGACCAAAAAGCCTCTAAATAATGAGGCGTGATCCAAAAATTGATCTGAAATAATGAATAGGTGTAAGACTAAGTACCCGCAAGTTATTTTGGAGTGTATGGTCCAATCTAAAGGATTAATTCTTCATTATTGGGAATAAGTTATCAAATGTGAAAATTACATAGTAAATTGTACTACCACAAAGGCTCTAAAAAATATAACACTAGAAGAAGCATGGACTAAACTTAAGACATATGTAAGCCACTTTTGTGTATTTGGTAGTGTATCATGGGCTCACACTCCTGATGAGAAAAGAAAATCTTTACATCCTAAGAGTGAGAAGTGTATTTTTTTGGGATATTCTAAAGATGTGAAAGGTTACAAACTTCTTCAACCTTGTTCCAATGAAATTATTTTTAGAAGAGAAGTTAAATTTGATGAAAATTTCTTTGGATGCGAGCCTAATTTGGTGTTTGTGCCATCTTTGGCCTATGATCCATTTTCGGCATCTGTGTCATATTTTGTTCCTATTTTGGTTTCATATTCAGATGATAAAAGTGAGGATAAAAATCCTCCTTCTCCAACTCACCTTCCTCTAGACGATTCCATTCAACATGAACTTGTAGCAATACCAATTCTTCCCAATTCGGTTCGTTCAACCTGAGAAGTAGTTGGTGAACTTGTCGGTGATCATATAGATCAGCATTGAACACATTCACAGTTCCAGCAAGCCTCTTCTCCTTTATCTCAAGTTTCATAGACTCATGATCCAAGCACATTTGCAAAATCTTCAAGTCATCCAAATTGGGACACAAAAATTAATGAAGAATATCATCCCTTAATGGCGAATGATACTTGGGATCTTGTACCTCTTCTAAAAGGAAGAAAACTTTTCAAATGTAAATGGGTGTATAGAACTAAGTGTGCATCAGATGGAAGTGTTGAAAGACATAAGGCTCAATTAGTTGTCAAAGGATTCTCTCAAGTTGAAGGCACAGACTACAATGAAACATTTCCCCCCGTAACCAAAATGAATTCCATATGCCTATTTATAGACCTTGATTCCTCTCATAAATGGGAGGTTCATCAAATGAATGTTAAATATTCCTTTTTGTATGGGGATTTGTAAGAAGAAATCTACATCGAACAACCTACTAGATATGTCCAGAATGACTCCAACCTTGTTTGTCACCTTAATAAATCTCTTTATGGTCTTAAGAAAGCTCCTCGAGCTTGGTATGCCAAAATGGAAAACTTTCTTCCTGACATCGAATTTTCTAGATGTCATTATGGCCCTAATGTATATACCAAGAAAGTAGGAATCCATCCCATAATACTTGTTCTTTATGTTGATGACCTTATCATCACTAGTAGTGACCCTAAAATTTTAACCCGTGTGAAATTCAACCTTAAAAATAAATTTGAAATGATAGAATTAGGTTATTTGCATTATTTCCTTGGCCTCCAAGTATCACAAACCAAGGAAGGTATTTTTCTTTCCCGGTCTAAGTATGTTTGTGACCTTCTTTGTCACTTTCACATGGATAATTCTAAACTAGCCCCTTCTCCCTTCCAATCTAGAGTCAAACTTGTTTCCACACGTACTACTCTTGAATTTTATGCCACTTTGTACCGTTAGTTAGTTGATAGCCTCTTATATTTGACTCATACCCATTCTGATATTTCCTTTTTTGTTGGTCTTCCTACCTGGTATATGCAAACACCCTGTGAAAGCCATTAGAAAACAGCTAAAAGGATACTTCAATATCTGTAGGGTACAGTTTAGTTTGGGATACATTATAGTTTAGGGGGGACTCCTTTGTTGGTTGATTTCACTGATTTGGATTGGGTTGGTGACCCTAATGATCGAAATTCTACTGCAAGTTATGTTTCTAGCCTTAGTTATAGACATGTCACTTGGTATTGCAAGAAACAATAGGATATTGATCTTTCTTCAGTAGAAGCAGAGTATCGACCAATGGTTATTGCAATTCAAGAATCCTTGTGGCTTCAACAAATCCTTTCAGATTTTGGATTCCAACAGCAACATCTAACCACCCTCTGGTGTGACAATCAGAGTGCCATCAACATTGCCAAATATCCAGTTCAACATCAATGTAACAAACACATCAATATACACATGCACTTCGTTATAAATCTCATTCATAATCAATTTATTGAAGTTCTTATTTTGTCTACAGGATATCAAGTTGCAGACATATTCACAAAGTCTCTTACAAAAGCGATTTTTTCCAAAATTTGATCTATGTTAGTAGTTCAGAAAGTTGTCATTAAGGGGGGATAGGCTCTAATGTCTCCTTCCTTCTCCTATTGTGTCACCTTTTTAAATCCTTCAGTCCTATCTCAAGTTTTTCTTAAGGGGGGGAGTTAGGATATTTAGACACTTAGAATTTAGTTAAGTTCAACTTGGTCTAATGTGTCATCAAATTAAAGTGTGTTTATTTACTATGCATTAGTATGCATTTGTAATTCGATGGCCACGATATGTTCTATACCTAGAGTGATCTGACAACTTATATTCTCCTCGATCTTACTGAATATATTGATATGTGGCTTAACGCCTGATTGATCCATGATCTTTATTTAAAGAGTGTGGAGGGTCATTGGTCAATGATCGATTGGGAGAAACTCTCTTGTAAAATATTTTTATATTGCATTAATAAATTGCCTCAAGTGGCCATGTTGGCTAAGGCAATGGATGTTTCTGCACATTGGGTTTTTACCATGTAAAAACATCAGTGTGTTAACCTTTTATCTAGTTGTGTGAGTGGTTACTGAAGGTGTTTATCCTCTGTTAGAATACCTTGTGTTTTTTAACATCTTGGTTTAAAACACTATGGATCTTATCACAATCTCTATCTATTACATGTAAAAGATGAAACATTGATTATTTCATTATATAAAGATGACTTGGTCATTACAGGAATCAATGTAAATTTAATATTGGGTTTGAAGAAACAATTAATCATATACTTTTCAAATGATTGAACTTGGTCTATTATATTTCCTTTTGGAAATCTAAGTCTTGCATATGGATGATGGTATCTTTATTTCTCAACCTAAATATGTTTTGAACACTTTAGATGGAAGATTTTAAACCCTATGTTGTGCGTTATCAGTCAGGAGTGAGGCTAACCAAGGAGTGTGATTATCTTAAATGATGCTACACTCTATCAATAGATTGTCAATGGCCTTATTTATTTAACTCATACTCAACCTAATATTTCCTTTGTTGTCAGTGTGGTTTCTTGGTTTATGCAGGATCCACAAGAAACTCACCTTCAATCCGCAAATAGAGAATTGTTCATTATATCAAGAGAGCCTATCAATTTGGTATAAAGAATTGCATTAACACAATGAACCAACTAGTCAAGTACACCAACTTGAATTGGGTTGGCAATGGATATTACAAGAAGTAAACATATAGTTATGTGTTTTGACTTGGCTTCAAACCCATTGTCTAGTCTTATAAAAAAAACATGAGGTGGTATATCTATCAACCATAGAAGAAAATTATTATGGTGTTTTTCATTTTGGCATAGAAGCCATGTGGATTCAACATATCATGGGTGAACTTGGCTCTCCAATTGAGACATCAATTGTGGTGAATTGTGATAATAAAAGTGTGATATATGTTGTAGAAAATCCTATTCCAGACAACAAAATGAAGGATGTAGAGATTTGTGCTCATTATTTTATACAATTAGTACAAGAGCATGTTTTGAATCTTGTTTATTGCATGGCATATGCCTAGGTAGTTGATTTATTAATGAAGCCACTTTTAGAAGCTAATATTTTGAAACTCTAGGCTATGCTTGGGCTTAAGGGAGATGGAAATATGGGAGGGTATGTAGAAGTAATTTCACCTCTTAAAACTCCAAAACATTGCATTGATGGAGGGGTGTTGGAATAGTAGGATTTTCTAGTTCATCACACCTCTTAATATTCTGGAGACACTCAATCAACAATTGACAATCTAATAGAATATTTAACTAGGAGGTCTATTAAGGAGTTGTCTAGGACACTGACTAAGCCTTCAACTAGTCGAGAGTCAGAACATAATAGTCAACCATTGCATAGAACAAGGAAGAAATTAAGGAGCTCATTATGTACTCTAACCATTCTATCTGGATCTTGGTGCTATATAAGATGCCCTACGGGTCTATCTAAATGGTGTGAAATAAATCATCTGTCATGTATGGAAATATTTTTGTTTCTTACACTTATTTGTATGTTGAGCTATGTTCAGTTGTGCTTAAGTGTTGTAACGATGTCTCTAGACACCACCTCTATCTTGTAATATTAGCTATATGATCTACCTATTCCTCAGATTCTCCAACATTCAAATCTAAATATACACAAGATCAAAATTATTGAGTAAATAGTGATTTTGGAGTACTTAATCAAACACAAAGGGAAAGTAAAGGTTTCCACATAGTTACCAATCTCATAAGAAAATCCAGTTGAAATGGAGAAATTCGAACCTCTTGTAAGAAAAAGAAAAAGTGGGCCCTCTGTTATATTTATTTTTGACTTCGCGAAATAGAAAAAATGTTATCTTCCATTAGACTCATTGGCTATCACATACATAAACATTAAGAAAGTGTAAAATATTGTTAAGTAGCTACTCAACTATTCATCTAATATGATTATAGTAATCATAGAATCACAACTCCTATATACCAAAAACCAACATCACATTGTAGTTTAGAGTTAAATATGAACGAATGGACCTCACTAGAATATTTAAGTCAAAGTTATGAATTGCAGTGCAGAAGATTAAATGCCTACAAGAATTTCTCAGTATCTCTCTCTAAACTCTATGTGTTTTATATTTCGACTACTTATTCCATACAAGTTTGTTATCTTCTTATACTTATTAGTTATTTTATACAAATTTTTTATCTTCTATTAGAATGGTTCATCCTCTCTCCTTGCTTGCATCATGATGGACTTGCGGATCTAACCTTGGATCACCTCCAAAAACTAATGTCATGAATGAAATTGTTGGAACACATATAATCCTGAAACTTTTGAGCTTTATATTCTCCACTTCATGGAATTATAATCTTTCCCAAAACGGTAACTTAGAAAATAACTTTCAAATTTTAAATCAAATTCATTTCTGGTTAATTAGTAATAAGGCGCATGTGATATCCATCGTTGATGAAGTTTTTCTGTTTGATCGAACGATCTTAATATCTCCGGATTTTTGGAGCCGCCTAATTTTTAAAGAGGTAAATCACTAAAGGTCGCTACAGAGCTTCCCAATCCGAGTGTTTCAATAAGTATTAATGATGAAAGCCCTGAATCCCAAAAGTATTCATTCATCCATTTTCCTAAACCTTTAAAGGACACGAGTCGTGGTACACATGTATCTTTCGAGTCTTCTCTGAGTGGACACGTGGCACCCATTTCTCACATTTTCATTTGGAGATTCATACAATTCTAAGTAACATGTGGCACCTCCCTTTTCTCGACACGTCATCTAGAATGACGTCATCTGTGACACGTCCCTATGGGAAATGACCCTTCGAAAATATAACAAAGAACTAATTCACAAATCACCGAAACACCAAAATGTCGAAATATTAAACTTTAATTAATTAAGTTGATCATGGTCAAGAGATAATTAATGATTTCGCACTTCGGAGTTCGGACGTTTACCCATCATCGTATCCTAAAATCCCCGAAGTCTGAATTTCCGAAACACTTAAAGATAAATATGATTAATTAAGACTAAAAATCGATTACCGGATAATTAATCACTTCGCAGTTTCAATTTTCGGAGATTTTCTCTCGATCTACATTTAATGTTCCCAAAGTCTGAACTCCCGAGACACTCGAAATTAATGCATTTTTAAACATGATTAATTAAAGTTTTAAAAGTCATTATCCAGGGATTAACCTTCATAGATTTGGGATTCAGATAATTCTCACTCAGTCTCATCTAAATTTCCCGAACACGAACCGCCGAATATTAATGGCATTTATGATTAATTAACGGTAATGATTTTTAACGTAGATTGCATATTTCCAGGTAGGCTTTTCCATTAAAGTTAATAAATTTGTCGTTAGTAAATCTATACTAGAATCAATGCATCTGATGTGAATAAAAACACTTGGAATTCAAATTCATTTGCACCTTTCGCAATTCGCAAGCTTTCATTAGTTTGAAAAATATCACGCAATTCCTCTGCAACAGGTAACCTTGTTTTGTTCTCTCGATATCATGGCACCATGGAAGATGATGAAGAAGCCTAATGTGGTTGGCAATGGTTCAAATCCAAATGCAGACATTCTTCTTGACACTATGCCGCGAGCCATAGACTCTGTTAAATGTTGGACACAAGTGTTCGAGGTTCTGGAACATGAGATTATAAATTGTCCAAAAGATTTTGGTGATGAAATAGATGATACTTGCGAAGATAAACTTAGATATATAGCTCAGTCATATATACACAAGATAGTTGTGCGCCCGAGACTCATGCCGTATAATGGCATGATAAGTTGGGCCCTGGAAAACATCGACGTCCAAACCAGGAGCATCTTCAACCATCAAAAGGTTTTTGTTGGTTCTTTCCAGACAGAACACCTCCAAGTAATGTATAAGTTGTCTCTCAATCCTAAATATAATTACAATGTTTCATTTATGTTGGATTTTGAGCAAAAAGAATGCATACAATATGACAAGAGTTATCCTGATATCATGAGGTCTTGGTGGGGGCACCCGGAGAAGCTCAGGGCCGATGCTTATGGAGTGTATGCCACAGTGTCATTAGACGCTCACATGATTTACATATCCATGATGCTCTGTAGATTATTCTAGAAGAAGAGTCCTACTCATTTCTCGGTGGAATGGGTATCTATCATGCACGAGCTGGTTGAGGGATACACTTTTAATTGGGCCAAAATATTGTCAGATAACTTGGCCAAAGAAATTACTGAATACAAAATGGTGAAATCAAAGGGGCATCCTGCCCCTTTCTATATGTTTGTGTATGTCATAGGCACCATCTATTTCATGACCCCTTTCCCACTGATGAATTGGAGTTGGACCCTGACCAGTGCAGATATTATTCACTTCTACCACTCCAAGTTGTGGGAGGGAAAAGCCAAATATTTCTTCTAATAAATCTGCCACAATGTAGTGGTGTTTGTTCATCTAGACCTATATGATCACCCCCCCTTCTTGAATTTCAAACAGGATTATGGGAAATATGGGCAAACTAGCAAATTGGTTCATCGAAGAAAACTTCTCTTCCATAAGGGTTTTCAGATGCTCAGTTCCTCCCCATGCTCTCCTGTGTTTTTTGCCACATCGGTTGGTGTGCAGGGAAGTATCTTACCAGACAGTAATGGGAGGCATCAACAAGGAGCTGAAGGCAACCCAAAAAAAGGTATGGTCGACCTTCCCTATCCAATTCGGCATGTTTTCACTATTTTATTTTGAGCACTCCAAAGTGGAGGCCGCAACTTTGGAAGATGTCAAATTGGTTGGCATTGAATTCAAAAGGCATGACCCACACAAAATTGTGGAGAACCACCTGGCCCAATACAACATCAATAGATATGTGCATGAAAACTCCCCACATGATGAAATATTCAAGGGAATTAGGTCTTATGAAGAGGTACTCGACAGATTCCAAACCCTGTCCCCAGATCAACAGGCTAGTTTCCTTAGTTTCCAAAGACGCAGGAGAAACAGTTTGCCAAAATTACTACAAGGAGAGTTGATAGCTGCTCCTCCTGCATAAGAATCTATACCCCCAGGTTTTGAACCAGGGAACTCTGGTAAGAAAAACATTGAGGATAACCTAAGGGGCTCTAAGGTTTTGACACATGAATTAGAAGCCTCATTATCAGGACAGCTAAGCTCCCAGGCACTAGAAAAAAATAAATCTTACATAAAGTGGGGACTCAATATACCACCTTCGATGCCAACTACCCCCGCTAGTACCTCGAGTACAAAAGAGCAACAAAATTCTATAGAAATTGGTACTCATATTACATCATTGATACCTCTGTAGTCGAGCTTCATAAATCCTAGTTCTGAAACCATTCTTGTAAGTGATCTTACCCCAATCTTTCCCGAAGAGATGCCTCCTTCAAATTTCTTATTTAGCAAGAAACATAGGGCCATCATCAAAAGAGAATCACACCAGAAGAACAGAGTAATAACCAAATGGTAGAGGATGTTGAATGACATAAATGATCGTGATGATTCAAAATTCGTGAAATAAGTTGTAGGTTCATTGGGTGCTTTTGCCACTGCAAATCAATGATCTATGGATAATTTTTCAAAGCAACTAAGAGAGAAAATCCTATTGGTGGGGAAGTTGCAAGATCAAATACTGGCCTTGGAAAAGACTGTAAGGAATGATATGAGACAAAACTTTGAGAAAATTAGAGCTCATGACCGGCATCAAATCCAACAGCTAAGGGCTAACCTCGAGGAGATCCATCGAAATTCACAGGCCAACCAGGGTTAAATAAATCAACGTGATGAATTTATAAGACAACTGCAAGCTATATTGAAGGTGACCGAAAGTGTCTCAATAGACATTCTAGCCTTCCAAACCCAAGCAATGGAAATAAATGAAAAAATTGGAAATGGCCCCGCTGGATATTTTTATGAAGGTTGATGCCATACAGAAGTACTATTAGGTAGTAGACATTGCTCTAAAGGATGTCTATTTCAAAGAAAGAGAATCTCACTTAGCCCAGGCTAAGTTTCAAGAAGCCATCATATTGGCACAGAATGATAATATCCCTGATTTTCCTCGACTTTCCCCTTCTAAACAAATAAGAGGTGATATGGCCTTGAAGGTGTGGGAAATGAATTTGGCTAAAAGCAAGAGATTGGCCAGGGAAGTAAAGGATGCTTTCCAAGAAGCGTTATCATCATTAGATAAGAGACTGATTGATTTTGAGGGAATCAATATTGTGGAGGCCTTGGGGAAAATCAATATTGAAATGAACCAGCATAATTCTAGAAAGAGTAAAGAGGAAACTCCAGCAGTCATTCAGGAAATGAGCTAGATCAACCTTCTTAAAATAAATAAATGGCTAGTGAACCCAAGTTCACAGTTTTGGGCCTTTTCTCAAGAAGTGAAAAGAATCCAAGAAAGGCTACCTCAAGTGGAAAGGAAATTATACACTTTCGAGGTGAATGAAACAATTGAGCCATCAAAGTTGGTGATGGAATTTTTAGACAGATGCAACCAATGCATTGAGCATGGAAAGCCAAGCATAGTTGTGAGCAGGTAAGAAAATTTCATTACATTAATGAACATGGCTGGATGGACAGATGGCAACAAAACTACAACGGTTAAGATATTATGCCAAATTATTAAGAAGACCAAAAGACAGATCTTTCTAGCCCAAAGAAATGAGGAAAGGAAGCGTTTCTTCCAACAGACAGAGATATGGAGGGGAATACCAGCAAAGCTCATCATATTGTACACATTGTTGTCCTATTTCAAATATTTTCTATTTTCATTATAATAGGTCCAACTGTTTTGAGTTGTGACCATTTTGTATAAATACATAGATTCAAGAATTATTAGAGGTTGATTCTTGCCTAATGTAAGAGAGAAAACTCTCCTTTTGAGTATTAATACAAGTGCATACAGAGATTCCAAATTTTGTTCAGTCTAGGTTATGTGTTTCTTTTGTTTTTCCATATCTCAGCGTTTCTTTATGAAAATCCTTGATACTTATTTGATTGCAATTTAGTATCACAACTACTATAATCGTATCATATCAATAATTCGTTGAGTAATCAGTTTTCCCTCTGTATTTACTATGAGTAAAACAAGACCTGAAAGTTGTGTGAATTATTGTACTTTATGCTTTGTTCAAGGGTGTGATATCTATTTTCTTCCACTGCAACAAGGTGAGACTCTTCAGCAATTGATGTCTTTCTTTGTTTAACAGTTTTGTATTTTTCTCTCACGCCATTCGATATTACAATTGTGACTCAGACACGAAATACAGCCTCTGTACTGCCATATTATTAATTTAAATTAAGGAATTTTTATCATATAACTAAAAATAGAAAAAATCACTCTTTAAAAACAGTCAATTTAAACTTTCTTGATGCCTAACATTACTCTTTGAGCCTTAAGTTTAATCTCAGGAACAACATCTTTTTGGTGTCGTTGTCGGGGATGGAGAGATGAAGTTATTTTTCTCTGAGAAAACGACAAGGTAAATTTCTATCTTTGATAGTGAACAAAGATTGAATACACAAGTAAGGATTATTTTTATCTTTCACTTGGAAACTCCACCATAGATAAAACTGGAATTCGGTCAAAAGAATACCAGAAAGAATTCAAACGATAAGAATACCACACCAGTATCAGATCCTGAAAGATTGTTGAAACCAAAGGGATACCTCAAATCAACTACTACATCAGCAGGTAAAGTATACCAACCCAAATTTGCACAGGTTAATGCTAAGGTTCCAATTGAAGAACTAACCCCTGAAGTGAGTCTTAAACAAGTACCCTCTACGGAGGCTTCAACTAGTAAACCCGAGGCAAAGCTTTATAACTCGGAGGTAATTGTACCCAAGATAAAGATTGAGATTCACTCAACTAATACTCCTACCGGTCTAAACAAAATATCCCTCTATATACTCATTGTCATTGATAGTCTATTGATTCCATCCTTTCCCAAAGTAAAGGTTTCAGTTTCCCAAGACTCTGAAGAAAATATTTTATACCCTGATTCATCACTTGTCGGTTCTCCTATATATACATCTTGTAAATCTGAGGAAACCATTCCACATTTCCCTTTTCCTCCTCTTCTAGATTTTCCATCTCCTAGCGACCCTTTTTTGGACCTTCCTTCACCACATCTTGAAGTAGTCGAAAGGTCACCACTCTGGTCCCTCGAAGTTTTTGAAAATCCCCTTTTTTCCCAAAGTTTGTCCCCCAGAATTCCAATGGCTGCTACCAAAGGTGGTGGCACCAGAGGTGGAGGAGCAGGTGGACAAGGTCAAGGATAACCTCCACCAACTATAATCTTTGCCAAAGTAGTTGCCATATATGCTCCCTTGGTCCTCCCTACCCCATTTCATGATTTGCCTGAAAATTATATGAAAAACCTACCAAAATTCATGGGAGAGAGAGATTTAACCACAACCGAACATATAGCCTTTTTCAACCATTTCGTTGATATCCTTGGCATCAAACATGAAGATGTTTACTCAAGGTTGTTAGTACAAACCTTCTAAGGACAAGTAAGAACCTAGTTTATGAGGACTCCTAGTAGGTTCCATACGGTCATATGATGAGCTAGAAAATGTCTTCCTAAGACAGTGGGGAGAAAATAAGGATCATCTCTATTAATTGACTAAATTTAGGGCTTTAAGAAAAAATAATTTTGAATCAATTCTTGAATTTACTCAGAGGTTCAACAAACTGTACAAAAAAATCCTAGCTAAGTTCAAACCCTCTCAACCTGTTGCAAGGGTAACTTTTGCAGGGGCCTTTGAACCTGACTTTGCTCTCCTCTTAAGAGAAAGAATATCTACCACTCTAGCAGGGATGCAGGAAGATGCCATAGAAATTCAATCCAATATGATGGCATATAGGAAATTAAAAACTAAGATTGAGGTGGGAACCCAAGAGCCTAGGCATTTCAAAGAACAAGCAGGACCCTCTGGATCTGGGAAGTCCGCAGAATAAAAAATGGATGAGATGGTTAAAATAATTAAAGACTTATCAAACAAAATATCCAGGATGGAATTAGACCAAGCCAAACCCGATCCGTTCATTAGAAATCAATTCAGAAGAAACCCTAACCCTCAGACACAACAAAGACAGGTAAAAAATGAAGATCAAAATATCGAAGCCCCGTTTAAAAATGAAATTTTTATGAAAATGGATGACATGCAAAATTATGAGTTAGAAGAGGATCTAAACAACCTTAGTGATGACAATCTAGAGCCTCATTTAACTAGACAGGATTATGAAAATTCTTTAGACCTAGAACCCATGTTTAATAATGAGGAAATTATTAACAATGTGGGATAATCTGCTTATCAAGGACTCATCGAGTCAATAATGGCCGAACTCCAATAGAAGTACGATTTAAGGCCCAGAGAAAAAAAATCCTACGAATGTTCCACCGAAAAATATTTTGTCAAGAAATAAAACAAATGAGGCAATTGTTACTAAACCGCCAATTGAAACACAAGCTACCCAGACAAGACCAGTTGAAACAAGAGTGATGCAAACTAAGAGACCCAAAAATACAGAATCAACCATTCCAACCAGAGAAACCGAAAAAACAACCAAAGGTTTCAGTTTAGAAAACGAACTTAATAAAATTAAAATCCCCATGCCTCTGATTGAGCTTGCAAAAAACCTGATCTATAAAAAGAAAATTGTTAAAATGATAATTTTTTCTGATGTTGAATGTCATGTAGATGTTATTAATCTGCAGGATGAAAGACCTATGATCATTTTCAGTCCACATATTGAAAACACTAAGGATTTTGTCGCTCCATTTTATATTACACTAATTGTGCATGACCATTTACTCCACAACTGCATGTTAGATTCTAGGGCTTCCCATAATTTAATACCTAAAGTTATCATGGAGAAATTAGGCCTCGAAATTACTAGACCTTATCAATATTCTCGAAATTACTATACCTTATCAAGATTTATATTCATTTGATTCCAGAAAAGTTAAGTGTCTAGGCATGATCAAAGATTTGGTAGTAAATCTTGCACAGATTCCTGTAAAAAGTATCCTTATGGATGTAGTTGTTGTTGACACCCCTGCCAAGTACGAAATGCTTCTATCCAGGTCTTGGGGTGCCAAATTGGGAGGATCACTTCAACTAGACATGAATTATGCTACAATCCCAATTTTCAGCAGACAATTCACACGACTGTACAGAGAAACAAGACTGGTGTATATGGTAAGTGACCCTAAAAATACAAACAATTACCTAGTCTATATTGTTGATCAGGACTTAGGAAATTGTATATTATCGATAGATGATGATTTCAAAGAATGTACAGAAGAAGAAAATAAAAAAGTGGAAAAAACAAAAAAAAGTGTAAATAGTAGAGGAGTATGGAAAAAAAAAATTGATGGTGCTTCTTCCTGCGAAGGAGCAGGGGCTGGAGTGTTATTTGTAGCACCAGGAGATGAGTACGTTATCCCCTTTTCATATAGATTACAATTGGAGATTGATTATAAAAATAATGTATGTGAGTATGAAGCTCTAGTCTTAGGATTAGAGGCTATCATAAAGTTAAAAAATGAACATCTAATAGTCTATGGTGATGCAGAGCTTATTGTGAAACAAATAAAGCAACAGTATCAAGCTAAGCATCCAAGGCTGAGGTCATACATAAATTGTGTCTGGGATTTGATAGAGAATTTATTCTCATCCTTTACTATTCACTCTATTCCCGGAATGGAAAACCATCAAGCCGACTCTTTAGCCAAAGTAGTTGCAACGTTTCTACCACCTACTGTCCTAAAACTGAAATATCACATTGAAATGAGACACAAAGATTCGATCCCAAATAATGTTCATCACTGGAAAGTATTTGAAGACGAATAACAAATTAAACAATTCCTTGAAATGGTTGACGAGTTCTCTGAGACTCACATAGATTAGGAAAACCAGAACGATCCTATTTGGGTCATGCAAGAAGGTGAAAACTCTGAAAAGTTCTAGGATAAGATTGCAAATCATTGTATTCTTGTGCTTAAAAACAATCAAATACTTATAGGTTTGATCCCCTTAGAGAGATTGTTTGACCATGATGACATACCATTAAAATCTACCTTACGTCCCCAGCCAAAGAGGTTGAAGACTATAACATAGGAACTGTAGAAAATCCCAAACTGGTCAAGATATCCAAGTACCTTCCAGCCCAAATGAAGAGTAAGTACGTCGAGTTGCTTGGACAGTATAAATATGTCTTCGCATGGTCTGATGATGATCTAAAAAATTAGGATACCTCTGTAATTGAACATAAGATTCCTTTGAAGCATTGTATCAAACCTTTCAGGCATAAGCTTAGATAGGTAAATCCTATCCTCCTGCCAGTGATAGAAAGGGAATTCAAAAATCTTATTGACGCAAAGATTATCGTTCCACTCAGGTATTCTGAATGGGTAGAAAATTTGGTACCCGTCAGGAAGAAAAACGAAGAAATAAGGCTTTGTGTAGATTTCATAAATTTAAATCGGTCATCCCTCAAAGACAACTACCCACTACCCAAAATGGATCATGTCTTAGAAAAAGTAGTCAAAGCTAATAGAATGTCCATGATTGATGGTTTTTCAGGATACAATCAAATTGATGTCCATGAAGATGACAAAGAAAAAACTGCATTTACCACTCCCTGGGGAACTTTCATGTATGATGAAATGAAATTTGGTTTGATGAACGTAGGGGATACTTTCCAGAGAGCGATGGATATAGATTTCATAGGTGAGAGAGATTAATTTGTTGTTATTTACTTAGATGATCTAACAATTTTTTCCAAATCTGATGCAAAACATCTGGTACACCTCAAACAAACTTTTGAGAAATGTAGAAAATTCAGTTTGTCTTTAAATCCTAGGAAATCACACTTCGCTATGAAAGAAGGTAAGATTTTGGGTCATATAGTGTCAAAGGAAGGAATCAAGGTTTATCCTAAGCGATTCGAGGCTATAGACACAATAAATATTCCTTGGAACAGAAAATAAATTCAATCATTTTTAGGAAAGATCAACTTTTTGAGAAGATTCATTCCCAATTTTGCTGAAATAATTAAATTGATTACAGATATGTTGAATAAACACAATGAAATGAAACGGATCGTTGAAGCTCAAGAATCATTCAAGTGAGTCAAGAAAGCTATAGGTGAAGCACCATTGTTAGCAAGTCCAGACTATACCAAGGAATTCTTGATCTTCTCTTTCGCTTCTAAACATATTGTCACAACAGTTCTCCTGCAAAAGAACGAAGAAGGTTTTGAGCAACCGGTAGCCTTTTTTCAGTAAAAGTCTCAGAGATGGAGAATTGAAATATGATATACTTGAAAAACAGGCTTACGCAATGGTGAAAGCTCTCAAATATTTCAGAACATATGTGTTGCATTCCAAAATAATCGCTTACGTGCCAACAAGTGTTGTCAAAGACATCTTGGTCCAACTAGACAATGACAGAAAAAGAGGTTGGTGGTTAGCTAAAATTCAAGATTTTGATCTAGAAGTGAAACCAACCAAGCCATTCAAAGTTCAAGGCCTAGCGAAATTGTTAGCAGAATCAAATTTCAGGACACTTAGGATAAACCACCTGGAATCATACGGATATATCCCAGATATAGAGGAACTTGACGATCAAACCCCTACAGTCCATATCAAAGATAAATTTTCTTCCTCTGCTTGGTATCGTGATATTGTTTCATACCTCCTTACCCTTCAATGCTCAAATGACATGACTCTATCCTAGGCGAGAACTTTGAAGTTGCACGCAATTAAATATTGAATTATTGATGGACAATTGTACTGGAAGGATCCTCTAGGTTTCTTGTTAAGTTTCCTAACAGAATCTAAAACACAAGGAGTCACAAATTAATTTCATGAAGGAATATGTGGAGGACATCATGCCTAGAGGGAAACGACCTACAATATTTTAAGAGATGGATATTATTGGTCTAAGTTGTTTACTAAGGTGAATGCCAAGATCAAAACCTGCAATTATTGTCAACTGTTCTCTGGCAAGCAAAAGATTCCCGCACTACCTTTAATCACGTCCAAAGCAGAAGCTCCCTTTCAACAATGGGGTCTAGATTTCATCGGATAAATCCATCCGCAGTCAAGTTCCCAACATAAATGGAATTTAACTGCTACCGATTACTTTGCTAAGTGGGTCGAATCCATTCCAACTTAGAATGCTACGGATTCGGTGGTAATAAAATTCTTGGAAGAGAACATCCTATTGAGATTTGGTTGTCCTCGAAAAACTGTCCCCGACAATGCTCAAGCTTCCAAATCTATGGAAATGGTCAATTTCTTCCAAAAATACAACATTGTGTCAGGACATTCCACAGCCTACTATCCTTAGGGGAACAGGTTGGTTGAATCTGTTGGATTAATGAGAGGGGGGGTAAATCAGTAATAGCGTAATTAAAATCATTTTTCTTCAAATGTTATATCAATGTAGAACTATTATCCAATAATGAGTAGTAATAAATAAACAATCACACACATACACATTACACCAGTGTTTTACATGGAAACCCAAATCGGGAGAAAACCACGGAATGCTTTTTCTTATATGTCTTAAAGAATTACATTCATTGGAACCACCAACTTCCTTTGTTTTCCAGTTACAAATAGAAGGAGGCTCCAACCCCCTAGTTTATCAGGCTACAACCTAA
>JZKD02S2212439.1:10608-25949 GCA_000966675.3 Picea glauca
ATCCAACCCTTCAAGGATGAGGTATTATGTGATGTTGCCCCACTGGATGTTTGTGATGTTCTCTTGGGCCAGCCATATATGTGGAAACGCCATGCTATCTATGAGTCTCGACCTTGTAGTGTCATTATTACTCTGGGGGGTCATCTCTACAAGATACCAGAGGTAGTTCCAACTATTGCCCCACCTAAACAGTGCCTCAAGGTAGTATCTCATACTACAAAATTCGTCTTCTCCACAATCTATTCAAAAGGGGAACAAAAGGATACTGCAACCACTACAGCCTTGCCCCAAGCACCTTCTATCCAACAGAAGCAGGTCGACAAGGCTGCAGCAAAGTGCAAAGATTCCTTCTGCACATCATCCTCTCATGTATCTCGACTTTTTGAGCAGCCTCAACTGCAACAGGTTCATGACATATTTCCATAAACTAAGCAGCGCGACATCTCCAACAAGACAAGCAGCTCACCAAGATGCAGATTCAACAAAGGTTTTTCCCTCTCCCCTAGGAAGTCAATGCAATGGAGACCATTGCTTCCTAAGGAGGGAGGATTGATCCAGGTGGATATCGGTGGCCACCCACCTTTTCCAAATGGTTCAAAACGGCTTTTTGGCAATTTTGGCAATTTACTATTTTTAGCAGTTTTTTCGGGTCCTGAAATTCCGAGGCCATTTTGAGGCCCTAAACGATGTTTTTTTGGGTATGTTTCTCTCACAAAATAGCATCTACGATGCTATTTTGTCTCAAGCGTTGTAGGCCTCGGATAGATCTTTCCAACGAGCTATCGTACGCCCTAAACGAAGATCGTATGCAAAAGTTACGACCCCGGGAAGTTGATGTACTAACTTACCCAAACGGGGCCCACATGACTTTTGGTGCTTCATCTCCTAGTGTTAGGTTTTTGGATGTCTAGGAATTTTGGTATTCCCGTTTATTGTAAAAAGGCCTTCAGAGCCTCATTGTAACCATCTTCTTGCGAATGCGAGTAGCGGTCACATCTCTTCTCAAAGATAAGCTGCCACCATTCCAGAGAGTCTTTCACTCTGTATTTTTACAGTCTCTGTACATTTCTTTGATAAATAGAAATCGTGTATTACTGTATATCTTTGTTTATGGTTGCATCTCTGATACATTTCTGTTATATTATTGAATATCTGCAATATCTCTGTGGATTTCTTTATTATATCTCCGCTCTCATTTCGTGCCGAAAATAATTCGGATCATGTTGGTTGGTGAAACTATCCTAGATGGATAGTTCTTGTCATGCCATTTCCAGTGGTATGTGGAATGTCACATAACTCCTCATAGTTTTAGAGTCATGGCCCTACGAAGATGAAGGACCCTCATATGTTGGCTTGAATCCCTAAGAGGTCAAAGAAGTCAAAGTGCTTGAAAAGAATAAATTATTATTTAAATGGTAAAGAAAAGTGACAAATTCAAGGAGGATTATTTAAATAATAAAGTGAGGTGACAAAGTCAAGGAGGAATATTTAAATGATGAAGAAATGGAGAAATTTCTATTTATGGAAAGTGGTTAACCCTAAAAATGAGGAAAATAGGTTAAGTGACCTAGAAATGGGTTAAGTGACCTAGAAATGTGTTAAGTGACCTAGAAGTGGGTTAAGTGACCTAGAAGATTCTTCTAAGGAAGCCACTTGGAGAGTTTAAATAAGAGGCAAGGGTCTCTTGTGAAAAGTATCTCTGGTGTATCTCTTGAGCATGCAGTGAAGATCTATTCTGAGAGGTAGATTGTATGGAGGATCTCATGGATGCATCCAAGTTTCGGTAAGTCAAAGATCATGACGACAAAAATCTCGAAAGTTCAGAAACCCTAGTTTCTGAGGTATACACGGGCTGTAGTGAGCCAAGGCGCGTACATACACGGGATGAATGAGGAAAATTCGCTTACAGTGGATGAATTCATGTAGACTTATGTGTGAGATGGTTCCAGGCTCTTGAATACTGAAGCAGGTTCCATATCTGCATTCTATGGGGTTAGATCTTCCATAGAAACTCTGGTATGGTTACATTGTTGTCTTCATGGATACTCTTGCTTGTTGTGTGGTGAATGCTTAAGGCATTCTTGGTATGGCTGTTGTGATGTGGTTTGTGTTGGTTGATGGAGTGAGAAACACTCTTATGATTCAGTGCTAATATGATTGCTATAGTATGTTGATTGCTTATACATGATTGAATAACATTAATATTGTATTTTTGAGGAGCATGAGTAAGTTGTTGGAGATCTTGGATGTGTTGTGACTGGTTATGGGTCAGATTGGACAGTGAGAGAAAAAAGAGAATGTGATTGAAGGTTGCAAAGGATCTGAGTGTGTGATGAAAAGAAAACCCTAATTGCTCAGAAGTGATACACATGCTGTAGTATAGACTGGTTGTGTACATACGTGAGTTGTACTACTGGTAGGGCGCGTACATACAATGGTGTAGGGTTGCAGGTGCGGTGTCATCGACAGGTCCAATCACTTGATGAACTCTGTTGACATTAGGTTCTTTTGATTTTCTCTATAGACAATGAAATCAAGCAGAGCCCCCTTTACCCACATCTGTTAGTGAAAGAGGTGTTCCCCTTCCTCTGGTTCTTCCGGTTCTCTTGGATAGAATTTGGTGGTAGCGACAGTGGTGATAGGTTCAACATTGATAATCCTCTTCCCTCCTTCTGGATTTGTTTCAGAGTCAGAATATTCCGTTGAATCAGAAGATTTTATCTCGGTCACGAGTGAATTCTTGGAGCGACATTCTTTGGTGTTGTGCCAAGGGATTTTATGGTATTCACACCACTTTCTGATGTCCTTCTTCGACTTCTCATTACCCTTCTTATGTTGCGGCTTGGAATGTTGTCCTCAAAGTGTCCATCTTTACTCTATCCCTTTTTTTGTGGTTGGGGCCGCCTTTGCCTTGCTATGGCTATGAGGAGATTGTAGATCCAAACTCTTGCCTCTTCTGCTTAAATTTCTGCTCGATCATGACAACATATCTATAAGCCATACCTAATGATGCGATGTCTATAAAACCCATTTATTTTTGAATATATCTATGCAGATAGCCGCAGTATTTGAGCACCAGATGTCGTTCAGAGTCTTTGGTACCTAATTTTGTGTGCAGGGCATGGAAAATATTGGTGAAATCTGGTATTGTCTGGTTCTTTTCCTGATGCAAGGTGGTCTATCTTGTGTACTGGTCCTCGCAACTTCCAACAAGGTAGTATTGTTCTTTAATGGCATCCCTGAAGGAATTCCATGTGGGGGAGACCGAAAATATTTCATATTCCTCTATGGACCTTTGCTTAGAGTAAGTATCCCACCAGTCCTTAACATGGGGAACAACCTTGAGGAGTGAAAAAGCAATCTTTTCCCTACTGGAAAAATTGTGGAACGAAAAATACCCTTCGAGCATATTCAACCATTTATTTACAACATTCGCATATATCAGTCCTTCAGATAATGGAATATCAAAATTTACTTGTACCTTGAAGGGGGTTGCATGGTCTCTTGATGAATATGCATCTCCTGTGGGAAACCGTCGAAGGATCTATGCAAAGTTGTCCATCATTTCGTTCCTTTGTCATGCAAGGGCTTCCTCGAGAAATATTTTAAAAGGATCTCCTTCTCCATCATATTTATTTTCATCCCCCATGGGTTGTTTTCGAGCTCGGCATGGCTGAGCTTGAAAAGGATTGACTGGTTTGAGTCCCAACTTCTTGTACCCAGATCTTGTCGGAGACATGCACAAAGAAAAATAAATGAAGAGCAAACCGCTTTGATACCACTGATCTGGATTTATGAGCGGAAAAAAATGAATAAAAGACTGAATAAAATAACACAGAGATACATAACACAACAACAAATATCCAGTGAACAATAACTTCTATTGAATAAATAAAATAGGCTGAAAATGTAAAACTGTAGAACTGAAAACAACTTGCTCGAATGGTGGTATCTACCTTTGAGAAGAGATGTGGTTGCTATGCACATCTGTTTGAGAAGAATGATTACAATGAGGCTCCAGAAGAATTTTTAACATTACTCATGAATTCCAAAACCCTAGACATCCAAAAAACTAACTCTAAGAGATGAAACGCCAAAAGTTATGTGGGCCCCGATGGGTAAGTTGGTGCCTCGATTTCCTGGGGTCGCAACTTTTGTATACGACCTTCGTTTTAGGTGCGTGATAGCCCGTTGGAAAGGTATTTTTGAGAGCTACACATTATTCCATCAAACTTTGACTCCATCTATAGTTTGACTGTGGAAAGCCAAAAAAAAATAGTTTAGGGCCCCAAAACGACCCTGGAAGTACAAAAAGATGTACTGACATGAAAGATTTGAAAATAAGCCAGTACGATTAGGTGGGCGACCACCAATCTCCATTTGGAAGCTGTGTAGGGATTTCGACAGCCTCGAAAGTGTAGAACGCACAATTACAAAGAATTACAGAAGAACATGCTGAACTAAAATTGTCAAAAGGAGCCAGTTGGAATAGGTGGGTGACCACCAATATCCACCTGGATCATACTAATTTTCTAATTTAACCAAGATTTTAATGTGATTGATTTTACATTTTTGATAGAATCTGGTAGCTCAACATGCATAGAGTTTTAAAATAATTCTTTCATGTAAAATCCAAATTAAACCAAAAAAGAAACAATATCATGAATAAAAACTAGAAAAGGACTCCAAAGCATGACTTGAAAAGTGTGAGCAGGCATCTTCCAGCCATGGTGGCGAACCATCACGCGTTCATGACAAATGGCGTGCAAAGCTTTCATGCCTTGACAACACTAACAACATGTGTTTCTAGAATCAACGTCCTTTTGCTTCAAACAAAAGAACAAAAAGGCCCAAGTGTCCTCCTCGCTAYTACATAAATAGCCCTACAAAACAAGYGTTGCATCATTTGTATGCATTTTCTAGCCATGGATCTGGTAGAGTTTATGCTATAAAGAAAGAAAAAGGATTACACACAAAAGCTAAAAGAAAAATAAATTCCTCACCAACCAAACCACCAAACACAAATTCGACGCTTCGAGCCTACATCCCTACATTTGTTATTAAATTGTCCGCATTATCAGCCGAAATCATTCAATCTACTCATGCTTTCCCAAGAGCATTTTCCCATTCAAACCCTGCTTTTTAAAAGTATAATAAAATTCATAGTTATAAATCAACATAAACACTACACATATGTGATGGTTAAGGTATTTCTTACACAACTGATTCAAACCCTAACTTCCTAGAAGCAACAAAACTTAAAATGCCATAAATTAATACTCTAGAACAACGTGGGTTAATGAATACATGACATTGGAGATTGAAACGGTGAGGATACAATTTATAGAACTATTAATGTGCAATGTGGGTTAATTAATACATTTCTTTTGAGATGGAGAATTGGATTAATGCACGTTGTCACACAACATTGAAGATGGAGAATCATATTAATGCACGCCGCCACATAGCGTTGGAGATGGAGAACCTGCTTAATGCACACCGCCAACCCGACAATAAGAGATCAAAGTTGAAATAAAATAGGGAGACAGAAAAACAAAGTTTTTGAATTTGTTTTAATTTTAATAAAAATATTATTAAAAATTCCCTATGTTCAACCTTAAAAATGGGAGAAAAATTGAATCAAAGAGCAAACTAATAGCAAGTCAATGCCCAACTCATTGCTATAGCCCCCAGTTCTCCAACAAAAACTAATAAAATATGCTCATATGAAAATATAGTATTTGAATGGAAAAAAATATATAATCCAACTTAAAAAAGAGTTTTTTTTTTTATATTTTTAAACATTATACATGACACCAATAACAAAGAAATAAACTAATATGAGTGAAAGTACATGAACCATATCATAATTCTTTTAATTTTTTTAAGAGACATAGAATATATCATAACTCTTTTAAACATTATACATGTCACCATTAACAAAACAATAAACTAATATGAGTGAAAATACATGAACCATATCATAAGTCTTTTAAGACAGATAGAATATATCACAACTTTTTAAGAGACATACAAACATGTGATTCTAAAAAAACCTTTTTTTAATATTTTTATAATTTTAATATAATATTTATAAGCTATTTTTTAATTTTATTATTTTTCTATAATATTATAAACTACTTTATTACAATATTACTGTTTTATAGTTTGATTTTGAATAAAATATGCTCGTATAAAGGATCATAGTTTGCTTTTGAATAAAATATGCTCATATAAAGGTAGTATTTGAATGGGAAAAAATCTAATCCAACTTAAAAGAGATTTTTTTTTAAACACTATACATGGGACCAATAACAAAGCAATAAACTAATACGACTGAAAGTACATGAACCATATCATAATTCTTTTAAGAGACATAGAATATATCGTAACTCTTGTAAGAGACTTACAAACATGTGATTCTTAAGAAAAAAACTATAATTTTAATATAATATTTATAAGCTATTTTTTAATTTTTATTATTTTATAATATTATATACAATATTATTATTTTATAGTTTGATTTTGAAATTTCATGTTTATTTGTTATTCATACTTTTCAAGTATTCAAAACTATTTTATAGAGAGATTAAAAATATTATGCATGGAATTTACGTATTTAAAATAGTAGCAAGTTATTGTAATTAAAAAAAAATATTAAACAAAATTCAAAAGTAAAAAAAATACAATACTAGAGTTAAAAAAAAAAAAAAATATTTGACAAAATTTAAAAGTAAAAATTGACTAATGTGATCTAGGCCTAAACATGTAACTCCAAGGAAGAGAGGAAAGTGTGATGTGAACATTAACAATTTCGCCCGCAAAGAAACATGCTACTAGGTAAGTAGTCAAGAGGATATAGAAACATAATGGCTGTAATGGCTGCTGTTGATGTAAATGATTTATATCTCTAATATAAATCGAGTTAATTTCTCGTTGGAAAAAAAAAGAGGATATAGAAACATATTTTAGTTAGTAAGTCATGTCAAATATTTTTAGTCTTGGGTTATGAACATACTTCCTCAAGTTCTAGGAAGACTAAAGTTAAATAAATAAAAAATAAAAAAATCAGATCTTACTTCAAAATAAAAATAAAAAACAGTTTCAACTTAAATAATATATCTAAAAAAACTAATATCTTTTATAATAATCGTTAAAATTAAAATTGTATGTAATGAAATCATTTAATTTCAAATACCATTTAACTTTTTCTAATAAAAATTTTATTTCAGTTATATTAGTAATATAATTCTCTTACATCTTTGCCTCCATAACTAGGCTTCCCCTAATTAGATCAGAAAATTACATACTCATACCAAATAAAAGTTACTTGATCATATGATTATGAGTGGTAACCGAGACCAACTCAAATAGTAATCATAGCTATTACAAAAAGGAATCGTCAGAGTTGGCAGATGAAACTCGCCATACACATATCAACAAAAAACAAAGGACAACAAAAAAACTAAATAAGACCGCAATACTAAAGGAAGTTAATATGTCTCCTTTGCCCTGCTATACCATTGGTCCATTGATAGAACACAATGCTTCCTTCTGGTTCTCCAAGCGTTTTCTTTTATTGGAGGTCTGCATCCTTGTTGAAGTCCCTGGGAATATGATCAAACCTGATAAAGGCGAAGACTTTAACCATGTCCTTTATCTTGTCTTTCCATCCCTCGATAGCACAGCCTTTGAGAGTGCCTCTATTTGATAACCAATAAATCACTACTTTGGAATCACCCAGAATTTGTAAGCAATTGACTGAAAGATGTAAAGTCATAACGAGGGTAGCCCATTCACCCAAAAGTTCATCTTTTGTATTAGTTCCTCTTCCGCAGTTGTATGCCCATTTTGTGACAGAATAATCTGGAAATTTTATTACTCCACCCGCTCCACAACATAATCCATCTTGTTGGGAAGCCCCATCAAAACATTCCATCAGAATGGTGTTATGCTACTGTAACATAATACTCCTTGGAGGTTTATCCTTTTTTTTAGCCTCATTGCCGAGATGTTGTGCAAGGGATTTGTAGATCACCGCAAAATGAGAAGGTGTGCTCCCCTTAACTTAATCTAATAAAAATTCCTATAAAACATTTATTACAAACTTCTAAAACCTTAACGGAACGTATATTAATAAATTATTTATTTTAATAATTTACTTTGTATTTAAAGTAAAATGGAAACGGTGATTAAAAAATTCACAGTTACAAAGTTTTTTGTAACACGGTTCTTTTTCATTTTATTATTAATATTTTTTACAAAGATAAATATCGTTCATATTTGGAAAATTTGAGTTATTTTCATGGTCGTGAAACCTTAATTGTCATAGAATTTTGACCTTAGGCAAGGGTTCCCAATCGTCTCTCATGTAAAAAAATCTTCAATTTAAAATTTCAACATAGACAAAATGTTAGCTCCACCAAATAATAGAGCAATTTAAAAGTCAGTTTGTGAAAGCGATATTACAACAAGTGTTGCATGGCAGCGTAGTCCCTGCCAGGTTGGAATGGGAATAAATGCACCAGTATGGAGGGACCATGGGAGAATGAGAAGCCCGAAGTACTGAAGACACATGGAAACTGTCCCAGACACATGGCAAGCAGCAAGCAAGACATGTGGTATCCATGTAGAAAATGACACGTGGCACTCTGTGACACATTAGCTACATGACTCCAGGAGAATGTCACTCCGAGAGTTCTCCATCCAGAACAAACACAGTTCCCCCAAAGCCCGGGGCCCCGAAAAGCGGAGTCCTGAATTCCCGAATTAGTTAATGATAATATTATATTAATATTTGGTTAACAAGTAATTAGCGAGAAAGTCCCTTTGTGAGAAATTTGTTCCATCGCTAAATATGGCTAAGGGAGTTCTAAAATTGGCAGGTTGGTAAAATTTTAGCAGGGAGGCTAAAGTGTCAGGGTCGCCTAGATCGCACATTGGAAAATGATCGACGACTCACATTCATTTGGGAAAGAGAAGACGCTTGAGCATTAATCTCCTAGAGCAATTCTAGCATTGAAACCATTTAGTTTTTGAAAGTATTCTCATTCTAATTATACTGTGTTTTGCATAATCCATATTTCTTTGATTTTCTTAATAAGATTCCATAATTTTTCCTATTACCAGTAGTGTAGCAGATAGCTATTAAAAAGCACAAATATCCCCATCACTTGTAACTTGATATATTGTTGAAGTCTGACTTGCCATCTTGGAAATTTCCGATCCTACGTTGTAGGTTTTATCTCTTTAATGTATTTATGAAATTAATTTATAATGACCTTTGTATACTTCCAACTGACTTTCATCCCAATATTCAGAGTTAACTTCAATTTCCATAGTCAATTCTTTAATTTTTCCCATGGACAAAGCAAGAAACATCCATTTCATTCTATTAAATAAATCATCTGGCTTGTCTCTCTATATGTGTTAGGATAAATAAAGTTATATATGGTGGCAAAAAAAACGATATAATTTTTTTTGAAAATATGTTCAGTGTCGAAGATTCTTTGATCTTCTTGTGTGATCTCTGTGTTTGCTAGATTTCTCTCTCTCTCTCTCTCTCTCTCTCTCTCTCTCTCTCTCTCTCTCTCTCTCTCTCTCTATATATATATATATATATATATATATATATATATATATATATAACAGAAACTGGTAAAATTTGTATTGGCTGGTGGAATAATCCACTGATTTTACAAAAAGATGGTCCATATAGACCTTCGAGTTTTGCCACTTAGAAAGAAACTTTTACAAAAATGGGGATTAATTTTGGAACAAAGTTTGAAAGATCCCCCTTGCTTAACAAAATTTCTGAAAGTAGAATTCCTTGGATAACTCTGGAAGTAGATATCGTTGATGCAGATTGTAAGACAAAACATTAAGATTCTAATTCTTAGTTACCCTTTTCTATTTTGGCGTGCTGCATGTCCACCATGTTTTCTGGGTGCGGCTCATTCAGATCAGGGATCTGGTTGATTGAGTTTGATTGAGCATTCCTTGAATTCTCCTGCTGCTTTCTCAGATTGCTTGGAGGTGGTCGCGTGCCTTCCAACTGCTCTAATATTCGCTGCATTGTCTCCATTTTTGTGCGGTTGTCCTCAATTTGGCTGCGTTGAGCGTAGCTCTCATCCTGGAGCTTTTCGATCAGGAACCCGTGATGGGAAAGTGTTTCCAGTTCGAAATCTCTGTTGGCTCCAATTTCTCCCAATTGCACTCTGATTCTTCTACACCCGTGACATTCCTCTTCTCATGATTCCTTGGTCCAGCTTCCCGAACCCACCGGAGCTTCGTTACCTTGTTGCATTGTTTCGTGAGCTAAAGAAATTTTGGTCTTGACGATTTTGTGGATTCGCTGCAGGAGACAAATGGAATTCCACGGACAAGACAGGAGGGCGCCAGCCTACAGCAGGAGAATAGGTGGGTTCGAGGTCGACAGTCTAAGTGGGGGGTTAACAATATGGCCTGAGGACGCTTCAGTCATTGGAGCATCTTAGGAGTTCTGAGGAAGTCGGTTTGATATCCATGGAATGTGAAAGGGGAACACCGAAGTGTCGAGAGGGGGTGACAGTCCAAGAAAGGCTCAGAGAGAGGTGAGACCCAGTGTCCCAGGAGCCGAGGGGGATGGATTAGGACGATAATTCTGAGAAAGATGGGGACCGAGACACCAAGAAATACAGAGCGAGAACAAGAGATACAGGGGAAGTGATGAGGTGACGAGCATAAAAAGGGCCTAGGAACATAGAGGTGAGAAAGGAGCAACATGATTTACCCAAATAGCCAAAATTCTGGACAAATTTAAGCTCAAGGATGATGCCATGATTTCTCATGTTTCCATTAATGGATAGAGTGTACTTACCTGATTGCGCAAAGGTAATTCCCTGTGAATAGTTCCATCACGTGCCATGATCTCAAGTCTGGAGGTGCAACTGATGTCTAGGAGGCGAATGTGCTGTGCGGGATGGATTTCTCGTACCACTTCCATAATCCTCTTATGCTTGGTGACATGATCTCCCACGAGCTCTGGTGGGATGTCCGTCTTACCTCCTCGCAGTATGATGACTCTGGTTATATTGTTAGCCTCCTTTTGACCTCGAACAATGTGTCTCAAACGTGTTCCATGCCACTCGTTCAGCCCAGAGGAGTCTTGATCCATGTGGAATTCTACTTGCTTCATCCTTATGCTATTGGTGACACACTTTCTCTTCTTGGGTGGACGTGTTCTCATCTTCACAGGATTTCCTCCCCCCCCTTTTGTCACTTGGGATTTGAAGGTTGTGGGTCACTCTCCTATGAATGTGTCCTTTGTTTCTATTTAAGGCCTCGATGGGGTGCCTTATTATTTTGGCCCTTTCCATTTCAAAGTAATTCTTGATCATTAGCATAGGGGGGCTAAGGTTATCACTCCATCTATACTTAAGGAACCAGGGATTTCCCCAAAGGCTACATTTGTCATTTTGTCTGCTTCAATGTTGTTTTCTCTCATTATGTGGTAGAAGGTTATCTTGATGTCTCAAAAATCCACCCTTGTTCTATATGTGACTTTCTTTAGGCTTAGATCTTGAGGGATTGATCCATGAACCATCATTCTTATTATATTTTTGGAGTCTCCATGAACATTGATCTCTCGAATTTTCTGAGTCTGGGTGAGTTGAATTCCTTTTAGCAAAGTGTAGGCCTCAACTTTATTGTTAGTATCCGTCCCAAGATTCTAGTGGTAACTTAGGGATTTTTTTCCTCCAGGTTTAAAGAGAAACCCCACCCGCGCCTGCCTCCCTTGGGTTTCCCTTTGAAGCTCCATCAAAACATAGAGTATGAATTTTTTTTCTTTTGGATCCATGGTTCTATGCTATGGATACTGTGAAGCTTCCAACTCGATCTACGTGTTGCAAAGGTGTGCTTAGAGGTCTTAAGGTTGAAAATTTCCATCCAATATTTTTCTCGGTGATTCCAATTGATTGGATATTCCACCTTTAGAGGTTTTGAGTTCATACTTTCTGAGAGGAGTAGCTTGGCTTTAGCGCTACAGTTTGAGGGGGAGAGATAGTTCCCTGATTTTTTTTTGTTTCTAGTTAGCCATAACTACCAGCAGACAAACTTTGGCACCACCCTCCAGATGCACTTCATGATTGGATTGTCCTTGAAGGATCCCTGATAGTACTTGTCCCAATTTCCCAAGCTGATATTTGGAGTTGAGGGCCATCTTATCTTTCTGGAAAGATATCCGTAAGGAATTTTCCAAACAATTTGCGAGAAGGGGCGGTTCCAGAATAAATGATGAATATTGTCTTGACTGCTTTGACAGAGAGGGCAGTTGAAGGGGTCGTGGAAGCCTCTTTTCATAAGGTTTTCCCCTGTTAGGATTTTCCCATGCACTAGGGTCCAGATGCAGAAGTTAACTTTGGGGAGGGATTCATGACTCCAAACATTTTTCCATTTTGTTGAATTATGATGATCTCTCGTGTTGGAGAGGATCATGTTATAACCTTCTTTTACCGAGTAACCGTTTGTCCCCCATCCCCGGCTATCTGTAGTGGTTTTAAGGATGGGTGCTACCCATTTCAAGAGAGAAGTCAGATGGTGTGCCTTGTTGGACAAGTGTTCATGCACTCTCTCCAGGTCCCAATCCTTCCAACTGCCATTCTCGTTCCAGACTGAGATATCATAGAGGGTGTATTTGCGTGCATCTAGCATCCATATTTTTAGCTTGCCAATCTCTGCTACCCATGAATTGGTATCCACCCCAATAATTGGGTCTTGCCATATTCTGATTGTTTTTCCATTTCCCGGAATCCACGAAAGATGTTCTTTAAAAAAGGGAGTAGTGGCCCTTATTAATTTCCATATTTGGGATCCTATTTGTTGGGTTTGGGGTTTATCCATGCTTCTTTTTCTTTTGCCTAGTCAATTTGTTTTTATGAGAGCCATTTTCCACCAATCATTTTCTCTTGTGACTATCCTCTAGAGAATTTTAGCACACATTTCTAAGTTGGTAGCTTCGAGGTCTCTAATTCCGAGGCCTTCATTTTTTTTGGGTGGGGTGACCATGTCCCAGTTCACCAAGTGAATTTTTTTGTGATTGGATTTTCCTCCTTGCCACAAAAATTTGCAAATGAGCCATGCCATGTGTTTTAAAATTCCCTTTGGGGAAAGAAGGGTAGATAATTGAAAAATGGGGAGAGCCAAGAGGAAAGATTTGATCAAGATCACCCTTCCTGCTGGATTGAGCCACCTTGCTCCCCATGTTTCCATATTTTCTTTGACCTTTTGGAGAGATAGATGCCAAAACTCACTCAGGAGATTTTTAATGCATAGAGGGAGACCTAGGTACTTGAAGGATTTACAGTATTGAGCAATGGAGAATCCCATGATTTGAGATATTCTCGCTCTGATGGCTGCAGAAACATTTGAAACGTATATTTGGCATTTTGCTTTGTTCAGGAGCCTTCCCGAGACTAGAAGGAAGGTGTCTAGAACTTACAGGATTCTTCTGGCCTAAGTTTTTGAGGCCCTGCTCAAGAGGATTGTATCATTTGTGAATTGAGAGTGGTTCAGTCTTTTAACTCCTTTGGCAATTTTGATTCCTAAACTAGTGCCATTTATGCTTTCCCATTCTAGATTGTGGTTTAGGGATTCAACCATGATCACAAAGAGTAGGGGGTAGAGGGGACATCCCTGTCTTAAGCTCTTGGACACTTTGAAGAAGGGACCATGTCTTCCATTTAGGAGGGGCACTATCTAGGGGGAGGAAATGCAAGATTCTTTCAAGGCAATGAATTTTTGACTGAATCTAACTTTTTCCAAAACTTTAAAGAGGAAATTTTGTTCCACCTTGTCGAAAGCATTTTCCATATCTAGTTTTATAGCCATACCCGATTCTCCTTGAGAGATGCTGGCATGTATTGCCTCTTGAACCAAAATGAATTTATCCCAGATCTGACGACCTTGTACAAATCCTCCTTGATTTGGAAGGATTAGGGATCTAAGAAGAGGGTTTAACCTGTTTGCGATTATTTTGGAGAAGATCTTATATGAAATATTACAGAGAGAGATGGGTCTGAAATGATCCAGGGAAGAGGCTCCAAATTATTTTGGGAGGAGAGCTAGGAAAGAGGAGTTGGTGGCTCCTCCCAACTGTTTTTCCTTATGCGCAAATCTTCTCATCCTTATAAAGTATTTTTTCATTATGTTGCAACATTTTTTGTAGAAATGTAGAGTGAAGCCGTCTGGACCTGGGGCTTTGTCTTCTTGAAATTGATTCAGAGATTTTAGAATTTCTGCTTCTTCAATTGGTTTTTCTAGGTGTGTATTGTCCTCCACTGTGATCTTACTGGATATGTGTTGAAGAAAGGCTTTAATTATTTGATTCTCAGCGCCGGTGGATGTGGTGTATAAATTTTGAAAATGCACAGAAGCTTGTTTCTTGATTTGATTGAAGTCCTGAAGAATTTCTCCTTTGGGGGTTTTGATTTCTAAGATTTGTTTTGCCCAATTTCTGACTTTTGCCTGGTTGTGGAAGAAGATGGTGTTCTAGTCGCCTACTTTCAACCAAAGGCTTCAAGACTTTAAGGCTAGGTGATCTCCTCTTTTTCTAGTGCTTGCATATACTCTTTGTGGATTTGTTGTTCTTTTATGCTGTGATTTTGTTGGATCTTTGTAGTTTCCATTTCCTCTTGCAGATTTTCGAGTTGTATCTTTTTGTCTTTGTCTTTTCTTTGCAGAGAGTTTTTTGCCCAAATATTTAGGAAGTCCTTTACCAACTTTAGCTTCTGCTCCCATATGTAATTGGGTGAGCTTGTGATCCAATTATTCCATATTTGGGAAATGGATTGGATGAGCTCAGGATGATCCAACCATAGTGGGTTGAATTTGAAGGGAATGGGGCCCTAGGTTTTTTGGATTTCAAAGACTAGTCTTATGGGTCGGTGATCTAATCCTTCCCAGGGGAGGTTCGAAGAGAATGACTTGTCTGGAAGTGCCAGGAGTGAGCTGCTAATCAAGAATCTATCTAAACTTGCCACTATGTGCCTTGGGCCAACTCTTCTATTATTCCAAGTGTACATTCCCTTGTCCAAAGGGATGTCAAAGAGATACATGTCCAATATAATCTCATCAAGCCTTTCCCGGAATTGATCCCTCACAACCGAGCCACCTCATTTTTCCTTTGCCCATCTTGTTGTGTTAAAGTCTCCGACAATAATGAGGTTTCTGGGTGAATTTTCCATGGCCAGATCCAGAAGGGATTGCCAACATTCAATTTTTTCTATATAGTTATTGGGCATATAAAAATTTATTATGGAGTATTGCGTACCTGAGTCTTTTTTGAGGAGATTGACCATTAG
>JZKD02S2212450.1:0-26265 GCA_000966675.3 Picea glauca
TGGTTACAAGAACCATCATCGTCAAACAGTTATGAGGTCACCCATGGACCAAAATTACCACAAAAACATTTCCAAAGGGTCAAAAACTATACAATCAGTGACAAAATTAAAGTGCACTATGACTACACAGGGCGCATGCGCACATGCACAAAACAAAAACACAGGAAAAACGCACATGCGCCCGATGCGCGACTATGGTCGCTAAAAGCCGTGTACATCTGAGAACGACGCATTTATGAGAGTGGTTGGCCTCCCACCCACTTCTGGTTCAGCTTCCAAGTTGATTTGACACTCAAATCTGGATTGGATTCGACTGGGTGGCTGGTCAAAGACCTAAAAATGCCCTAATTAGCCTCTTTCCACACTACAAGTTGGTTACACAATACCTCAAAGAGGTGCTATAAAAAGGCCATGGGTGCACTTCATTTTTTAAGGAATTCAATAACAAAGTTATGCTGCTACTATTCTCTTGAGGAATCCTCTATTCTCATCAAGAGTATACTAGCACCATTACATTGGGCAATCCATCTCACCCCTTGAGTGGATTAACAAAGAATTATTTTACCATTTTCATTCAAAGTTGTAAGAAGATTTTATTTGTGGGCATCCAAGAGCCTTCCCTTGGAGAAAGAAGGGACTCATAGTCCTCTTTCTTCTTGGTGTTTTCTTTCACTGATATAAGCCCTACCATTGGTGACATGGGTCTTATTGTTTCTTTTGTCCTTATGTCCCTATGCTCATTAGTTTAGTTGTTATTTTATTTCTTACTTTAATTCTTAGTTGTTCTTTTATATTTCTTTCTTTAACCCTTTTCCTTACAGCTGTCCTCCTTAGCAAACCCAATTAAGCTTGCAAACACCTCCATTTTGCTCATCTAGGTGGCAAAAGAGGCGCAACAGATTGGTGACTCCACTGGGGAAATGTATCAATTTCCTACCACATTTGGGTTCTTATAACTCTTCTTTTGGTTTATTTAACCTGCAGGTGCATTAACTGGCCTAAGCCGACCTGCAAAACATCCAATTCCAAGTTGAATTGAGAGAATTCCATGCAGAATTTTCTTTCATGGCCATGTGTCAGTTGTGCGAGGGTTTTTTGGCCCACAGACGTGCATCGTGTGCACATGTTCCTAAGTCATAGTTCTGTTCTGCACACCTACGCCCAAAAGCTTGTTTCGGTTTGTGCACAGACACTCAGTGCACCTCTGTCTACACTGAGACCCGCACACCTATGGAAAAAACTACACATTGTAAGGTTTTTTGAGATTTGGGGAAGGCCCTCAGCCTTCTTAAAAGTTATTTCATGCATGTTGTAAGCTACACCACACTTAGTTCCCTCTTCATATAAAGGGATTAGTCAAAACACATAGGCACTTAGGGGGTTGAAAATCATTACTTCCTTTTTTACTTTCACTCGCCATATGGATGGCTTGCTTTGACTAAAAAGTATAAGTTGGAAATCATTTGTAATCACATAAAACTTGCATTGGGACTAGAAGTTGGATAACAATTGCTTAGCATGCTCTTCTCTCGCGTTTCCAAGTGACCTTGAGGATCAGAAAAAGATTGTAGGACAATTTCATCTCCCTTAAAATGACTAAAACCTTTAGGAGAGGACAATAGACCCTCTTGGGACTCCTCTTAGTTTATTTTTCAAACGCATCTTAAGATTGTAACGGACCCATACATGCCCACATGCGACAAAGATAGGATGGTGTTGAAATTTTCTTTCTTAGATTAAATCACTAGGGAAGTTTAAAGGTTTTGTAATAGGCCCATACATGCCCACATGATCACAATCTAAACTAGTTTCAAATCTATTCTTAGATTAAATCACAATAGGGAGTTAAAGGAATAGTATAGGACCCACATGGTCCACATGCTAGTTTCCTAGGGACTTTTAAATTACGCAAGGTTGTACCAAAGACACTTAGTTAGTTAGGTAATCAACACTTGTAAGGACCAAGCGAAGTCCACATGCAGCAAGGTGACAACTAATTCATTAAAACATTGGCACACTTTCACTCATTCACACACAAAATTCATTTATCACTCACATAGTTTTCCTCTTGAAAATGTGGAGGTCAAAGTAAGTTTCCTCCAAAGCGATTCTGAAATACCCCACCATTTTCTTGTCGAAACTATCCACTCCCATTTAATTTCAACGAGGTTGGTTCACACCCCCAACCTCTCAAACAACTACATCTAATTTTTTTTTTAAAACTCACTAAGTTTTCTTCCACAGGAGGTGCCAAAATAAAATTTTTAGTCTAGGTAGGATTTCGGGGATAGGCATCTAAATAACTCCCTGTTATCTAGTTCTCACATTGCCAAAACAATAGAAGTTGTCAAATAGGGAATTGAAAATCCTCCAAGTCAAGTGTTCCTAACACCATAAGGCAGGGAGATACCCATGAAGGGTTGAAGGCTGAGGTCCGATTGTTCTATGCATCCCCCCTTGAGGCACCCACCTCTTGGATGGGATCCATCCCGTGACCCATTTTTTAGGTCGAAAATCTAAATGCCACACTTTGGACGAGGTACCTAGTGACCAAATTTGAGGACATCTACCCAGGTGGAAATTGTGGGCTGCATTGCACCTCGATCAGATTTTGTGTGGCTATTGGGAAATATCACCAACTCTTTTGGGATATGCCCCCTTTACCCCTCATTATAACTGATTATCTCATCCCTCACTAGTTTCTCTTCTGGTGACTTCAGACCCCACTATTGAGTACTATTGGAAGGTCTAGTGCTATTTGAGAGGAAGGATGTTACGTCTTTTAGGACACAAACATTTGTTTTCTTTGATTCCCCACATGGACAAAACCCACTTATCCACATATATGCTTCTTTTTCAAAACACTTTATGTATGATGCACTTCTGATTACATTTTGATTTAGATATATATAGTGTGTAAAGTTYAAAATTTGCAACAAAGGYTCTTGTTTAYTTTCTCTCATMACATTTTGCACACATCCACTCAGMTAGTMGGACATCATAGGGGACCCACAGAACCCTCGTYRTTCCAGAYGCTTACTAAACCTYCCTCCTATTTYWRGGGGAGTTCCTAGKCTTGCCAWCTCATCKGCACCACCTTCACACACTCCTATGAGTGCCACTRTCTTAGGATMARCYTTGCTTGGTTCCACATTACTTGGGTYCACTTCCCAARTCCCTYCRTCCACTCGCTCTCCTYTACAYGGAAGCGGGRRRCCAACTTCCTCTCAAGGGGGAAGTACCAACCCAYYTASTCCCCCTCAAGGGTCAGGTTCACAACACACTCACAYCATGGCTGGARCTAATCCTCCMCCCCCACTRCAGATGYCATATTTGGYCTCTCTTAACATAMCAKATCYAAGCAAACTCACMAATGATCCTATATTGCATGACCCCACATGRCYTGCAATGCCYACCAAAMTACCTTCAGACATCCCCAAGTTTGAAGGAAAGGCAGGAGATGACCCTGCCAACCATGTCATGACTTTCCACCTATGGTGCTCTTCCAACAACATTATGGATGATTCCATCAGACTACGATTATTTCAATGACACTCACTGGCCCATCAGCCAAATGGTATGTAGACGAAAAATCAGGGTCCCATGTGACTTTCGAGTCCTTGGCCAAAGCATTTTTGACCTTCTTCCAATTACCAATCTTCCATGAAAATGGTCTTGAACTACTCTCTAATTTCAAACAAACCTCAGCCACACATATCACTGATCACATTCACGAGTGGTGTAGACGATGTAGTTTGTGCAAAGTTGAAACCACCAAATAACAGTGTCTTGACTGGTTTCTCAGATCACTTGTCTCTCTTCTAGGTAAATATGTAGCTTCCACCTTCCCTCAATCCGAAGAAGAAGCCATCAGTAAGGCTCAACAATATGACCTCATCTATTCACAATCAGGGTACTTATACACAATACTTCTTGATCTCCCAAAACCCATGCCAGTTGGTCAAGACAAACCTGGGATGTCTCACTCAACAGACGGATTGATTGGTAATACCACACACCATAGTCCTCAACCCCAACCACCACCAATGTATGGCACACCTCAATATCCGTCGGCATATGGGGGAACTTATTGTTACCCCCCACCCCCTTATCAACAACCATACCCTGTTTCTATTCCTCCATCCATCAGTGAACCACCACCAGCACCCCCACTACACCCACCTATCCAAACAAGTTTCGGTACCCCCTCTACCTTAGCTTATACTCTAAGTACTAGCGAAAGCACCATGCCTTCCTATGTACCTTACGGATCATAGCTCCCACAGAATCCATACTTTCCATTCCCTGGTCCTCCATAGCCCATGGCACCCGCACACCCTCATGCTGGGGTGAATTTTGTTCAACCCTCTCCCGTTCAGTAATATCAAAATTTTGAACAGCTGAATACAACAAATCTGACCCATACATCGAATAATTCCAAAAATAAAGGAAGAAATAGGAACGATAACAACCCTGGTCAAGGTGGGAATCAACCCCAACAAAACCAACCTACTGGAGACAACCAAAACCAAGGGAATCAGAACCCCCAGGAGGGCAATAACAATAAGCGTTAAGGGAGAAATAACAATACTATCAAAACCACCTTCCCTTGTGCCCTTTGCAGTGAGTTCAGTCATTATACTCATCATTTCCCCTAAATCGATGATTTTAATCAGATGAAAGACTCAAGCAGTCTACCACATCCTCCAGCACCGCCTGCCCCTCAGCAGGCCCCACAAAAATACGTGCAACAACCCCCCCCCCAGCCGTACTGAAGAATCCCATTCCGCACCAGGGTGTGATAAACACCCAACATGACACACAACCTACCCCACCACAGTTGGGACAACACCTCAATCCAAACAATCCTGCAAATCGTACCATCCTCCTCACCAGTGAAGAAGAAATCCTTCTGCCAACAAACCATGGGCGAGTTAAAGTATTTTGTGGGGAATATTTTGAGTTAGTTACTCTTACACTTTTTTTTTCTTTCTTATATTATATTTCTTAAGCATATGAGTTATAAATGTATTCATAAATACAACTTAGAATTTTCTGGTTAAAGACTTATATTCTTTGGTTTCTAACTGTGCACCTTCATGAAATCTATCTGATTAGCATTTATGTATAGTTTAGTTTCACTACAACTTATTCAGTTATGACAATTTTCTCCTCGCCAGGCTAGGATAGGTTTAAAGTATGTTATATTTCTTCCATGCATTTATATAGTCTTCATCTACTTCTTCTTTTTTCATAATCATCCATCATTCACTTTCATTGGTGGACTGAGATGCAACCGGTAAAACCAAAACCAATAATGGTTGTCATGATAGAATTTGCATGGGTTGCCTATTCCAAATGGTGAGACATTTAATTGGGAATTATTACTGAGGGTAACCTTTGTTGTTTATAAACTTCGATTTCTGACTCGTCAAAATAAATAGCAGTAAGAGGGATAGATGACAAGCCTACCCATGTGGAGTCATTTCACTTAACTTTTAACCATCCCATGGCTCCTCTCCATACCTCTGTATGGGATAACCCTTTTATTATTTCTAGATCGACTAGGGGAATCTCACCAAAGATAGACAATCTCTGGTCAAATTCAAAGTTTGATGGTGAAGGGAATGTCTCTACATTCATGCATCTCTATTAGTTTAACATCACTCGATGGAATCTTAGGATTGTTCAGGACAGTGAAATTTTTTGACTATTCATCCTCACATTTGAAGGCACAATTAAAAAATGATTTAGTACTTTTCCAACGAAATCGACTCACAGATGGAAAAAATTTACAAACATTTTTATCTCTTGTCATCAATATTATGTCTATGATGAACTATGTGATCAACTTGAAGAAATCCATAGGCTAAAAAAAAAAAATCGTGGATAAATTATTTCGATGAGTTGTGCATATTTATTGTAGTTTTCCTTAAGATGACAAACCCTCAAACCAACAAATCCTTAATTGGTTTTCATATCTTGTATCTATTTTGGAAGAGTCTGATCTTGATGATCAAACCATCTCTCGTTCACAATATTCAAATCTGACCATGAAGGATATGGGGTACATGATCTCGGACTAGCACTTTGACACAACTATGAGTCAATCCTTATCATCAATTTTAGATCCCATAGCCTCTAAGTGTGAACCATGTATCATATACCATTTACATAATCATGAATATACTTTGGTCCAAGAAGAATCCCCCATTAAAGAAATCCCATCATTTTTAGAATCAGAAGAACTTCATTCACTTTATACAAATTTGTTTGAGGATAATTACCCACATGAACACCCACCTCTTTATCATGCAATATAGTCTTAACATTTCCGTTTTAATGATGAAATATTGAATGATAAACTAGATCAAGAAGAGCAACCATACCTAATTGACCAATCATTCATTCATAATGGAAATCCATCCATGACACATAATGTTATCAATCCCTCACAATACAGATTTCTGAAACATGCTAAATTTCAATTTGATATCGATAACCCCATTTTCGATGACCTCTTTTATGTTCCAAAATTGAATGTGAATAATAACCTATCATTCATTGATCCTACACAATCTAAAAATTTTGACCTTAATGCATAGATGTTAATCACAAAAAAAATCAAGGTGTGCCAAACATAACAAGTTATCGAATCTCCATGAAGAAATCACATCGAATGTAACACCCATAACCATACAAGGCACAAGAAATATTGAAACAATCCAAGAATATTTTTCATCTCAATATGCTCTAGAATCACCTATGAATCCTCATGAACAAATTCATCAATTGTCCTTGGATACTATCTCAATGCTCCAACATTATTCACATGATTTCATTGATGTTAAATGAGAATATTTGGAGTAATATTTTGCTCAATGTTTCCTTCGAAAAATCAACTATCATCTCTCCTATCATCATGTGAAATATGTAAAATGTGGAGCCAAGGGAATTTGCATGGATAATGAGGCATTCCAATTTCAACCTATAGTTATGTTAGGTGTTCACTATCTTACTTTGAACCATGGAATGAATGATGTCACCCTCTCTGAGACTCTCTTACGAGGTACATTGTACGCAAATTTAATTCATGAGTCTCATTAGGTATGTCACTCATTTTCAATTTCCTTCCAATAGTCCTATGGTAATCATTGCAAATTTTATGATGGAATTGATTTTTGGTTGGAGGAATTCTACATGTCTACTTATATTCTGAATCATAACACCACCAAATTCAACTTCCTGGATGGGAACTTGTTTGATTCAATCATTCCTATATTTCATCTCTTACTTCTTCATTCTCTACAGTTAGCCTTCAATGAACATGCAATTATCAGTTTGGAGTTGCTTGATTGGATTCACTAGGCACTATACTTACACCTAGACTTATTACAACTAGTGTACGGTAGGTTAGGGATATTATTAGCATAGTTCTCTTACATCCTCTCTGCCTGCATATCTTAGATGTTTGATTTTGTTTTCTATTCAATAAAATAGATTTGGATTTTCCTTGTTTGCTTCAATAAAGGCCACCATCTGTTGTTGGTTTAGTTTTCCCATCATAAAGGTTTTCTTTATTTTAATTTTCTTTTCATCAAATATTTCTACTTTTCATTTGTGTTTGACTAAAATCTTGTCTCAACCTTGGTTTTCATCCATCTTCATGAGGAAACAATGTGCATGAATTCATTAAGAAATTCAACTACAGGATTCACTTGGTTCAACAACATTCGCTCTGACATTGATAGTTCAACAACTGGTTACCCCAAGATGTTGAAAAAAAATATATTAAAGAATACTTTACATCTTGGCCTAGATTGAAACTAGATTGAAGGAATCACATCATCTTTTCACAAACTTACTTAGGATTGTGTCTATTGAGAAAAATCATTGAAGTGATTGTTACTCTATGATAGAGGGTGTGTTTATCCTCGAGGAACATGTCATTAAGTTGTAGTCTCCATATGATGATTCAATCACAATGATATATGATTTTAGGTATATTTATAAATCAAATAGATCTCAAGGACACTTCTTTAAGGAAGAACTTGTGATCTTCACAACTTTAGTCATTTTCTTCCCAAAGGAAAGTTTTCCAAATAGAATTTGATTAGGGAAAGATATATCCACTTGAAAAAAAGGAAAATGTCTGAGGAAGACTCATGTATTCAAAGAATTTCATGAAACAAGTATTTGCATAATCAAAACTATAGTTAATTGAACATATCGTGTTGTAGCATAACTTTTAGAACTAGAAGAAGTAGAGGGGAAGTGAAGATATCATAAGGCCAAAGCCAAGAAATTTGATGGAAACCGAATTGGATTTATGTGCAACCCTCGCCCCCTGAAGTAGAAGGATGCAAAAGTAAAATGAAATCTTCCAGAAAATCATGATGAGAGAATCCAATTCTTAGTCAAAGCTAATAGTGGAGCCAAGTTGAATCAAAATAACATGCATATGCACTTTCATATGGATTAGTCTTATCAAGAGACTGCAAAATCCTTATTGGTTGGAATGCATGAAGATCCTTAAAGCTGATGGAAACACTCAATATCTCTTCCTTGTTCTACTTTCTATCATGACTACATATATTTTATCGTCATTTATATCCAAGAGTCATTTTTCAGTTGCAGTAGGGTTCTGGGTCAAGTTCATCTTTAGTTTTGAATACATATCCTCTTCTCTTTATTTCCTCATCATCTTTTCCTTTAGGGATATTTTTGTTTTGTCTCATAATTCCTATTTGTATATAATGACACATAGACCTCTCACCTCAGTTTTTTTTTCACAGGAAGAACCTTTGTGTTGGAAACAAGTAAGAGTTAGCTTGCATCTATTTCCTAGCTCATGAGAAGAATTATTGGTCTCTATTTGAATATGAATGAGGATTGTTTCATAATATATTGACAACAATATAACCATGACTGAACATAGTGGTCAATCAATGGTCATCCTTGTATATTGGTTGGTGAGAATATTATATGTAACAGAAGAATCGTCCACACACTAAGTAGCTGCTCATGTGAAGGGTGAAGTGTCAAAGTATAAAGGATGAAAACCAAAAGGGATATATTTATGTATCCAGGTGAAACAAATATTCAAATAAATCTCAATAGCTGGAAATCATCCCCCATCAGGATACACTGACCATCTCTTTCCCCATACATCGAATAGTGAGAATGCACTAAATAAATCAATAAGGAATGAAAAGGAAATTTGACCAGACTAAGGGACATGCAGTTATATCTGTTTAGGTTATGGATGCTTGTTGGAAGAAGATAAATTTATGTGACACCATGGCGACTCCCTTAGGGCTATGGACACTTAAGGGTAGTGGAGTAATACCTGTGAGATATCCATATATGAACCTAATGAAAAATATTTATTTATCCCAAATCTATATTGGCCCCATGATAGAGATATCAACTTGAATTGTCAACATAGTTTAAAAAAATAAATCTCATCATAACTCATCCTCTATTTACAGCGGATGAGTTCCACTAGTCAATATGAAAGCATCACCAGTGCGGCCACTATGATGGAATATTTTAGGAAATTATTGTGCATTATTTCCATATTGTTTGAACTTAAAAGTAATTTTGTTACCCTATACGTTTTCTACTTATTAGTTAGGAAAGACTAGAAAATATTTTGTCTTTGCCCAGTGTGTCACCATTTTTTGCATGTGCACAACAACCTCCCAATTTTAGTTTCTTATCATCTCTGTAAGACAAGAAATTTCCCCCCCCTCCAAACCTTTGTACCAGAACCCTTACACCCCCTCTCATGTGAACAATTAAGCCTAATTTTTCCTCCAACTCTCCCCACTTTACCATTTCCACGTTCTCTTCATATCACTTGAACTCATCGATCAACACTTTAGAGAGTTCCCTCTTCCTGTGCTGATATACAATATACCAGTGAATCAATCCTTTCTTTCAAATCCACATTGGTGCGCCAATGATTTCGTCACCAATACATAGGTCACCTTCCTTCAAATGTGTCTAATGTGTTGGCATGCTTCTGCCAAACCTCACTGAAATGCATCTTTATCACCGATGAAGTACACTTGATCAATATTGACACATCAGTGATATTCACACAATTATTTGAGTTGTATGCATGTCTTTCACTGGATAAATTCCTTTCACATTCACTGATGCATCTCATATCAGAAGTGTCTCTCCCTTTCTCCTCAATACACTACACATTTACAAGGTCTATCTCTCTGTAGCCAATGCACTGTTTGTTATACTCTTCTATCATCGACACACCATTAGAATGATGTTGAACCCTCATCGTTTCCATGTGCATCAACAATGATCTTATCTCTCTCATCAAAGCTAGCCTTGCTAGGAAGACACACTTTTGTCTTGATTCCCATCTTATCCTCCTCCATCTTGGATCCTTGTCACATCGTTAGTCGGTCTCCTAAAAAATTTTGGTGACTAAACTATCCATACCTAACTATATTATTGGTCATTGATTACCTATCATTCCTAACCTACTTCATTTTTCACTCGTGTAACACGCTGGTTTTGTGCCTCATATTAAACAATGTATTTTTTTAATCTATTAAAGGCCAGAGTGCCCAAACAATTGAAAGAGGCTAGTGTTCCTAGGAAATGTAATTTTTTTATCATTATTAATAATAAATACATAACTAGCTTCTATATACACAAGGACAAGAGTTATAGAGGGCTATGATTCCACAAGAGAGGGGCCTTGAGGGCATAAGTATATATTTTATATTTTATTGAACCATTTTTGTTTTAATGAAGAATACCAATTACATTAGCTTCTTGGGAAGGCCAAGTGGTTCCTTAATTCCAAGAATTGCATAAACCCATATTTGGTCTGTTGTGGGGGTTTCTTCTTCTTCAGTCATTTAGTCACTCACTCATTGTCCACACCTTTCATTATGTTATATATCCACTCATTATTTCACCCACTCGTCTTCCTATTTCATGTTTTATCTTGGGAAAGTAAAACACATTGTTGGAGAGGAGCCATGGTTTTGCTGGATGTAAAGACTACTGGTGTATTCTAGCCATGAACTAATTCCTACATGTCTGAAATTCTTTGGCCTATGTTCAGTTTTTATTAAATCTATGAATCCTAAGAGTCTCATCATGGATATTCTAGACCAGATGCACTGGATCCCTGGAAAGAGATGGACAACCTAAGGGATTGCATGGCAGAGAAGGGGGTACATTCTCTTGGGTTATGTAGGCTCAGTAGAAGAGAGCTAGTGTACTTTATATTGTTCTGGGTGTTGAAAATCCCATGAGATATTGAGTGTTGGTTGGTTTGTGAAGCCGAGTGACACTATGGAACCATCCTTGTGGATTCATAGCCCTAGCTCAAGGGTGACATAGTTGTTGAGACTTGGAACAACAATGTCTACGGTTGGGTGGAACGTCCTTGGTCTGCAGTGAGTTGGTGATTTGATTCATTAAAGATAAGTTCTCTCTGTCGTGGTTTTATTTACTTGTGTATTTATTCCGTTGTGTATTTATTTATCTATGAAATTCATATCTATAATATGCATGCTTGTTGGTTATTATTGTGCATGACATATGTCTCATTTCTTAATGTTGTAGAATAAATCATTAACTTTGCATGTGAATATTTCATGCATCTGTATTAATTAAAAATTTGATTAGAACTTGATATAAGTCCAAAAATGGGCTTGAAGTAGCATAGCCTGGCTTGTGGGTGGCTAGGTACATTACAGATTGGTATCCGAGCTTTAGGTTGAAACACCAGACTGATATGTGATGGAAGTGTTGGACAGGGTATTATGATTAAGAATGAATATGTCCTTAAAATCATAAATCTAAGGAGAGATATCATTGCAGGGATCACACAGAAATCAAAGCGTCATGCAAACAAAGATCCTTTGTAAAGGATCATAGAATTGTGACCATTCCCTTTTGAATTCGGGAGTGATCACCACCATGGAATCAAGGAGTTCTGTATGTTTATATCAAAACATAGGTGAAGGAGGATCATCAGATAAAGGTGAAACCAAAGGTTGAGAGATATTAAGTCACAATCGTTAGATCAAACTTCTCGATCCTCAGTCGTTGATAGAAGTTGAGTAGGAGATGAAAAAATATGGAACTTCATCGCTTCGACGAGTATGGGATAAAGGAATAAGTTTGAAAAGGAAAAAGTTGTGAAGACTCGACGACCTTCCGATCTAATAGGAGGATTGGGTGAAATATCAGTCATTAGTCAGGGTCCTCCAGCGTTAACCACTTCGGGAATTTTGATTGTGGGAGAATCGAACCCTTTTAGAACTGCTATAACCCAGAGTCCTAGAGCACCAAAGTCCTAAAGACCTATCGACCATTGGATAGAGGGGGGACTTTGGAATTAATGTTGACCGTCAGATATAGAAATGGTGGAAGGATAACAATGTTTTGGAAATTCAGAAATTCATCACTATGACAATTACTAGAGAATGGGAAAATCCCCAAAGTGTCAAAACCACAAAGTGTACAGCTATTGATGTGAAATCATGGAGGTCGTCATATCTAGAATAGAGAATGTGGATCATCCATTTGATTGATAATGCATCGTAGGCCAAGTGAAAGGGGTTCTATGTGGAGATACGTGTCACCCAGATTCAGTACCTTTTGGGCCCCAACCTGTTCATTTTTTAGTGACACGTTGCATGTATTCCATGGTTATACATCATCGTAGGTGACATCAGTATGCCATGTCATCTTTGAGAGTATGGCCTTCGGGGGTGTCCAACGTCTCTTCCAACAAAAGTGTCAAAGTCCTAGAGTAACAAATTCATGCAAACCATCAATCTAAGATCCTTTTGAGACCTTTCTAAATTGTTAGATCGAGTAGTGGAAGAATGTCATAAGCACTTTGGTAGGTATCACTCTGAGGGAGTTAGACGAATCAGGAGTGGAAATATTAGATCCCCGCAAAACTGAAGTCCCGAATTGATTATGGAATGTCTATCCCAACTCTTTATTAAGTCTTATCCATCAGATTAAAAAGTGGAAGGATAGGGTAAGTATTTTAACGAGTATCACTCTGGAAAATGTTAAGTGACTTGGGAGTTGTAATTTTCTGGAGTCCTGGAGCATTGAAGTCCTGAATTGAATAAGGGTCGTACATCCCAACACTTGATTAAGTCACGATTGTTGATCTCTATGAAGCATTCATATGGGGTGGGACCGTCCATTCAACGAGATATTAAATATTGATTGTCTGATTTGCTAGTAGAGTTATTGGAAGGATTTCGGTGAAGTTTAACTATGAGATAAATTAGAGGATTGAAAAGCGAGAATAGTTGAAGGCAAAAGTCAAGAGGACTTGGTCCTGGTGTCAGTCTCCTGAAAAGGTAAAGGGGGTCAATTAAAGGCGCTAAAGAAGATCCTTTGCAGAATTTGAATTATGTATCGGCTAAAGGAGACGTGTAATTTTCGACAAGATCTTGTTGAAAAAATAAAAGAAATGGGGTTGAAAGTGTTTTTTTTTGGGGGGAAGCCATAACTTTCAGCTCAAATATTGAATTGGGGCAAGATTACAGTCATTGGGAAGGATGATTCAGAGGATAATAAAATGGAATTGTTATAATCTGGAGAATGATAATATATTCTTCGTGAATTGAGAAGAAAAATGACCTATAACATTGTTTGGAAAAAAAAAATAATATGCATAATTCTAACAAAATGGTTGCTTGCACATTTTGCAGAATTAGGAGGGGTGTTAACATATAAGTTCGTATAATAATTCATATTCAATAAATGGAAGAAGGAGAGGGAGTGTTAGGTAGACAGAGAGGTAGTGGGAGGTCCAGAGGGCCCATAGTGATAATAGTGGAGGCCTTCCAATGTAAGGTGGATTATGCCCACTATAGTATTAAATAAGGTCTACTATGGTAGTTAGATATAATAAATGTAAGAGGACTTACTAGAAGGTTATACTTCTAGAAGGTTCCTCCTCTAGAATGTTTTTAGGTGGTTGGTAGCACTATATAAAGGGGTTTAATAAATTTAATGGGACATGAAGAGAAATATTGTATTTGGAGTGGTATCTCAATAGGAGGATGCCCCCTCAAAGAGGAAAGTGAAGATGGGAGGATCCCTTCAATAATAGGATCCATTGTATGGTGTTGCCCTACCTCAAGGGTTTTGATATAATAAAGTGTGGTTTTCATATATTATTCGTGGACCTATTGTGGTGTATTTTTTATTCATTCTTTGGTTCTTAACAAGTGGTATCAATGCACTTTCCTTGGCAAGAAGTCTGGGATTTTTTTTTTTTTTTTTTGCATATTTTTTCGGAGAAGAAAAAGAGGGACACGACATTCTGGACAAGTTTTGTATATTTATGTGAAAAATTGTAGAAACATGTTGTATATCTTATTTCCTCTTAGAAAAATACCCAATTTAAAAAAAAATCGTATGAAACAGAGTCCGGGAAGTCAAGATATAGACATTTTAAATTATGCAAATTTTCGGTGTTTTTTTTCCGCGGACGACGACATGATTTTTATTTTATTTCTATAGCACCTAGAGACCGAAATCGATAAAAAAATATCACATATATGAGTTCATATTTAAAAAATAGTTTATTTCAAAACAAACATCACCCAAATCGGAGCTCGGGAAGTAATTATATCATTGATTTAATTTAGCCATTTTTTTTTTGGGGGGGGGGTTCGTGATGGCGGCAAGATTGCAGAGCTAATCATTTTTCACCTTGTGTTCATATTGCTAGCATATCAATGCCATTGGAAAGGTAATTTTGATATATTTATTTGGTACATTATATGTGGTGTTTGCAATGGATATTAGATTTCTCATGGAACTTCCACATAAGTTTGTATCCCTTGAGGGAATTTTACAAAAGATTGAAGCCATTGAGCAACATCTTCATGAGGGGCAAAAAATTATTAGCGCTAATTGTCAAATGCTCAAAGTTCCTTGGCTAGCATACATAAGAGATATCTTATGGAGGACATCAAGGATTCATATAATCAAGAATTTAATATTTGGTATGATTTTGAGGTTGATTGTGATGATTGGTATATGGATAGTTGTCATTTATGGGATGAGAACCACTTTCATATTTTATTTGATGACTCTACTTCACCTTATCTAGAGAAAATTATGGAGGGAAGTCCAGAGCCTTCTATGAACACTATTTTTTAGTATTCTCTAGTACCACTGTGTTATTCACATGATTTTTTGGATATGGAGGGATCTACATATTTGGATCCCCATGATCAATGTAGATCTTTGGAGAATCATTTTCAGTTGTTTCTTGAGTTCATATATCTTCCTCTTGGATTTCACTTGAGAAATTGGACATGGGACACTGATTTACAATTGCATTTGGACTACTTCAACATGTTGGTTTTCATTTCTTCATGGGACCCTAGTTCTCTAGTCTACTTCAACACTATGGTCCACACTTATCCATGGGACCTTGGTATATGGTTGCACATCAAGCATTGAGGACAACGCTATCATAAGGGGGATGGAATGTTAGGTAGATAGAGAGGTAATGGGGGGCCCAGAGGGCCCATAATGATTATAGTGGAGGTCATTCAATGTAAGGTGGACTAGGCCCACTATAGTATTAAATAACGCCCATTATTGTAGTTAGATATAATAAATGTAAGAGGACTTACTAGAAGGTTATACTTCTAGAAGGTCTCGCCTCTAGAATGTTCTTAGGTGGTTTGTAGCACTATATATAGGCGTTCAAGCAATGTAATGGGACATGAAGACAAATATTGTATTTGGAGAGGTAGCTCAATAGGAGGATTCCCCCTCGAAGAGGAAAGTGAACAGGAGATGATCCCTTTCATAATAGGATCCATAGTATGGTGTTTCCCTACATCAAGGGTTTTGATATTATAAAGTGTGGTTTTCATATATTATTCTTGGATCTATTCTAGTGTATTTTGTATTAAGTCTTTGGTTCTTAACAAGGAGCTTATAGCCATGATAAATTTGCCAAAGGTCATAATACCAGTGTTGGTAATGCAGAGGAAAAATCCAACGGACACCAGGCCAGATGGGAGTAAGAAACATTGATAGAGACTGTGAGAAGCCTAAATATAGAACTGCAGAGTTACAAAGAAGGCAATGAGATACTGATAAGATAACAAAATCAGATAATTTATCAAGTGATGCAAAGCTTAAATCAGTTGCAGAGGAAAACAAAGAATGGATCAAACTCAAAACAAGAGGAAGAGGGAAGATGCCATGAAATAAGAGAAGACCACAAAAGAACTGGTTATTCAAGAAGTGATAGCAGAACTCATAGACATCACTCACCTCCCTCCTCAACAAGGAAATTTTATGAATTGAAATATTCCATAAATATTCCAAAGGTGTCTCATGTTAGGAATCAAAGAAGAAGGCATGAATTGGACAATTTGCAAGGAGAGTTGAGGAATCTTAAGCCATCATCCTTTGATGGCGAAAGAGAAATGGAAGATGATTTTGATGCATGGTTGCTTGGAATCGAGAGGTATTTTCAATTGCATAACTAATCATCAAACCTAGATGCCATAATTTTCAAGTTGAGAACATTAATGAGAGAAAGATCACTTGGAAGTAGTTCAAGAAATATTTTCAGAAGGACTACCTTTCAAAATTCTTCAATGAAAAGAAAATGCAGGAGGTATTTGAACTTAGGCTGGGAAGCATGAACATGGAAGAGTATGAAAATATGTTCTTGGGGATGCTAAAGTATGTTAGTTTTACAAAATATGAGAAGGTGAAAATACAAAGGTTTTTAAGTGGATTGTCATCCTTTTATAAAGAGAAAATTCAGTATGATGAACCTAGGACTTTAATTGAGACCATCAGGAAGGCTAAGTACCTGTATGAGTAAGGCAAGGGTAGAGAATCCATACATAAATCTTGGAAGGATAAGAAGAAGGAGAAATATGATTAGATGGGGAAGGGATTGAAACCTCTTTTCAATAGAAATAGCCCTAATAAAAACCATCAAGACTAGCATGCTAAGGATAAATCCAAGAGAGAAGACTCCTTAGGAAAAAGGGGAAGACCACCAATCCAATGTTGGGGATGTAAAGAATATCACATGTACAAGGATTTCCCTCATAGAAAGGACAAAGTGAAGACCATGCACAACATCCAAGAGGCTACAATAGTAGAAGACATGGGAAGAATTTTTGTAGCCTTGGATGATCAACAAGAAGAGTACCAATCCAATATGATCGAGGTGGAAGGTAAGATCATTAATCATCATGTTTCTATTTTAATTGATTCAGGATCAAGTCATTTTTATATTGATCCCAAAATAGTGGATAGATTACATTTGGAGAAAAGTGAGCTTGAAAAATCTAGTTTGGTTCATCTAGCCAGTGGAACCAAAAGGAGAATCCATGATATGGTCAGAGGTTGTTCCATATGTATTAATGGTGTGAATACCAATGTTGATCTAAATATTATACCATTGGGATCTTATGATATTCTAATTGGAATGGATTGGTTGGACAAGAATCATGCTATCCTATATTGTCATAACAAGACATTTACATGTCTTGATGAAGAAGGAAAATAGAGCACTATGAAAGGAGTTCCAAGACCCATCTCTATAAGGGATATTTCAGCCTTATATCTAAAGAGATGTTTCATAAAAGGATTTCAATTGTATGCAACCCATGTGGAGGAGACAAAAAATACAAAGGGGCCAAGCCTTGAATAATGTTTGGTACTACAAGAATTTGAAGATGTATTCCAAGAAATACCAGGGTTTCCACCAAAGAGGGAGATAGATTTATCTATTGATTTAGTGCCAGGAGTTTCCCTGGTATAAAAAAAAACTTACAGAATGATTACATCAGAATTAAAATAATTACAAATGAAGTTGGAAGACTTGTTGAAGAAAGGGTACATACGTCCTAGTGTTTCACCTTGGGGAGCACCAATACTCTTTGTCAAAAAGAAGGATGGAAATTTGAGGCTATGTATTGACTTTCTATAGATGAATAAATCCAATGGAAAGAGAAAGTACCCCATACCTAGAATTGATGACCTCTTTGATCAGCTAAGAGGGGAAAAAATATTTTCAAATAGAGACTTGAGATCAGGGTACCATCAAGTAAGAATCAAGGAAGAAGACATCGATAAGACAACCTTTAGAACCAGGTATGAGAATTATCAATTTGTAGTGGTGCCATTTGGACTGTCCAATGCACCAACTGTCTTTATCTTCTTAATGAATGGCATATTTATAAATTACTAGGATAAGTTTTTCACAGTATTCCTAGATGACATACTTGTCTATTCTAATTCAAAGGAAGAACATGAACATTACCTAATATTGGTATTGCAATTGTTGAGGGAACATCAATTGTATGCCAAGATTAGAAGTGTTATGTTTACCAAGAACCGATCCATTACTTGGGACACATTATTTCAGAACAAGGCATAACAATAAATCCAGAGAAGATTGAAGCCATTAGAGGATGGAAAACACCCATGAATGTTTCAAAAGTTAGATATTTTATGGGATTAGTTGGTTACTACAAAATATTTAGAGCAGGGTTCTCTAATATTGTTCATCCCATCACTTATTTCCAAAATAAGGGAATTAAATTTGAATTGACATCTCAGTGTGAAGATAACTTTAATTTGTTGAAAGAATTTCTTACTAGTGCATCTGCTTTAAAGATTGTTGAACCAAATGGAAGTTTTTTGGTATGTACAGATGCATGCAAGGAAGGAATTGGTAGATTTCTCACTCAAAATGGACATGTCATTGGTTATGAATCCATAAATATTAAATAACATAAGAGGAAATATGCCACATATGGCTTAGAACTTTCTTCCATTGTTCATGCATTGAATATGTGGAGACATTATCTCATGGGGAAGAGATTTTAATTAAGAATGGACAATAGTTGTCTGAAACATCTTTTTGATCAACCAACTTTGGAAGCCAGGAAAATGAGATGGACAAAATTTTTAAGTGAATACGATTATGACATCAAGCATATCTAAGGAAAAGAAAATAAAGTTGTTGATTCACTTAGTACAAAAGTACATCTCATGCATGCTACAATTGTTAGTATTCATCAGTCATATTTAAATAACATAATTTCAAATGATGTTGTTATGGATCAACATTACCTACATGTAAAAGAAATATTACAAAAGGAAAATGTACAACATAAAATTAATGAATATGAGATGAAGGAAGATGGATTGCTTATGAATAAAAATAGAATTTATGTTCCTAGTTCCAGAGAACTTAAGAATTTGGTATTAAAAGAAATGCATAATGTTCCATATGTCGGACATCCCGGTTACCAGAAAACAATTGCAATAGTAAGAAGCCAATTATTTTGGCCAGGAATGAAAAGAGATGTTGTTGATTAGATTGCCAGATGTATGGAATGTCAGAGAGTGAAGGTTGAGCATATGCACCCTATGGATTTGCTACAGTCATTAGCATTTTCAGAGAAGAAATGGGAAGTGGTAACCATTGATTTTATAACAAAATTTCCCAGGAAAACAAGGCAACATGATTCAATCATGTTAGTGGTTGATAAATTGACATAGGATTCTCATTTTGTTCCTATAAAAATGACTCATATAGTAGCTACTATTGCAGAAATTTACATGAGGGAGATTGCTAGGTTGCATGGGATACCTAAGGAAATTGTCTCAGATAGAGATACAAAGTTTACTTCAAATTTTTAGAGGGGATTTTTTAAATAATTTGGCACAAATCTAAACTTTAGAACAACATACAATCCACAGTCAGATGGGAGATAGAGAGAGTCAATTGAGTAATTGAAGACATGTTGAGAATGTATGTGATCGATAAGCCATCTAAGTGGGAATATTACTTTCACTTGGTTGAGTTTTCCTATAATAATGTGTGTTAAGCTTCATTCAAAGTGAGCCCATTTGAATCATTGTATAGCATGAAATGTAATACTCCAGTGAGTTGGGACAACCCAATAGATAGAGTGGTACTTGGGCCGGAATTGCTCAAGGATATGGAAGACAAGATGGTTAGAATTAAGAAGAATTTAAAGGCAACTCAAGATAGAAAGAAAATTTATGCAGATAAAAACAAAACAACTAGAATATTTAAAGTGGGAAAGAATGCACTTTAAAAGTGAATCCCAAGAAGATCTCTTTGAAGTTGGGTAGTTGTACAAAGCTACCAGCCAGATTTTGTGCTCCATTTGAGATATTGGACAAAATAGGGCGATTTTCATACATGCTTGCATTGTCTGCTTCCATGAATTTTCATAATGTATTTCATGTCTCTTTCCTAAAAAACTATGTACATGATCCTAACCATGATATTGATTAGCATCTGATTCAGATAGAGACAAAGGAAGGATTTCAGGTCCAGCGAATGAGAATATTGAACATAAAATTCAAAATTCTCCAGAATCGAGTTATAGAGTTGCTAAAATTCTAGTGCACCTACTACAATCCTAAAGATGCTACTTGGGAGCATGAGACTGACATGCATACAAAGTACCCACAACTTTTTTAATACATTTTGAAATTTTGTTTTCTCTTTTGTATATGCACTAAGTGTTGAACACACCGCCCACACTCAGAGGGAGGGGTGAATTAGTGTGTGGACTTTTTCTAACTTTTCTTCTTTACAAGTTAGCGATTAAAACATATTTGAACAGATTAAGAACAATCAAATCATAATCACAATGGACAAAGAAGATACCAGATGTTTGTATATAATTTATATGAATATATGTGAATATAATAATAAGGATTTTCCCAACACCAACTAATTTGTTTAAGCACCAACTGAAGTAAGGAGCACCAGCTCCTCGGAGAGAACAAACTTTCAAGCAAGACCAAGATTGATGATAGAGCACATTCTATCCAATTAGAGTTTAACCAACTCTAGTAGCAATGATTCATTAATGAATCAATTTTGTTTCATGATCAGAGGTATACAATCAACACTCATCACTGCACTTCATCTTCTCTCTAAAATTCACACCTTCTACACTTCATCTTTCCTCTAATATTCATGACTTCTTTAGTTCTTCTTCTCTCTGATATTCGCATGGACCTCAGGTCCATATCCCCTTCATTTTATCCATAGACTGCTTATTCTCAGTGATCTTATCTTTTCCACAAGCACATCTACTTTCCAAGCACACTTCCAAGTGAACCAGTGATGGTTGTATTTATACTTGTTTATGCTCAAAACTTGTTTTAGTTATTTGGCCGACTTGTGCAACAAGTTATAACTAACTTTTTCATTTACAACAATTTTTGGGAGATCATCGTTTCGGGTCTTCAACTTTAAACCTGGCATCCCCTTCACTTTCATAAATCGATCACAGGTATGGATTGATTTCCTTCATCTCTGTGATTAAATAAATAAACGCTTCCTTCAAACCATGTTCATATGACCGTTGGTGTAGAACCATAGGCTTATCAATTTAAGCGACGCATTCCATTCTTCCATTTTAAATCTCTTTACCATATGACCAATAGCATTATCCATATGTTATGCGAGACGAGTGCTTGAGTGCTTATAAATCAATGGTCATGATTTAATCTTCTAACGAGATGGATGGTTGTCGTAGCTTCGACACTTTTCCCTTCAAAACTTTTGAGTTTGAAACCTTTCAAAACTTCTGAATCAGATTTCCCAAACAGATCAGACGACTTACATTAATTTCACAGAAATGAATCAATCGTGAGATTACAAGGCTTAATATGACGGCCATGACTTAATCAAGCATTGAGATGGATGGCCACCATTTACTCCACAACTTCGTCTATTATACTTATGTTATCCTTCCACTGTATTTTGATAAACGGTTGAGAATGCAACCGAACAACAGATCGATGGTCGAGATCTCCTTCGGGTCTCGGGACTTCAGAGATTTTGAGTCTCAACCCCTTATTTCCTCTGTACGTTAATCCTCTAGACCTGGAAAACCACTGATGTGTATCCCTCTTAGATTAATGGTCAATATATCCTTCAAGTCTCTGGACTTTAGATATTTCAAATCTCAACCCCTTCTTTCCTCTGGAGTGATCACCTATTGAGTAAGTCATAAAAGGTGGATACTGCTTGCTGTCGGTTAATCATTCCACTTACACTATCCTTCCATTGTAGTATATCGATGAATGAGAATGCTCCCTATGTGATATTCAGATCAGATGTCTCGTTTCCACTTCAGGACTTTGGCATTCAAGACTTCAGGACTTTGGGCAAGTGCTGGTGGTAAAAATCCCGAAGAAAATGTCTCGGAGTGATGTAACTTGCTTACATCACTTGTTGACATTTCACGAGCCAAGTAGATGCCATGTGTCACTCTGATTGATGATTTGAATGTACCTAAAATGTCGAATCAACTTGAGACTTTTCATTATCTGATTGTGCCATGTGTCCTTGCTAACGTGGTCGGTCGACGTAGATCTCCCGATGTGACATATTCATCTACTTGATATAACGGTTTTCCTAACTCCCGATGTATATTAGATCGATGACTAAGAGAGAATTCAGACCTTCTTACTTTAGGACTTCGGGACTTTTGACATTTCTTGGTGGTGAAACTCTTGAAACAATTCTCTTGGAATGATGTAACTTCCTTACGTCACTTGTAGACATGGCATGAGCCAATTTCCTCTTGACGATTGTCATCATTTGATTATGCCATGTGTATTTTATGATGTGGTCTACTGACAGGGTCTACCACATGTCTTTTTTTGTCATGGTTTGTGGACATGGTCTGCCACATGTCCTTGTAGACGTGGTCTGCCACATGTCCTTGCTGACATGGTCTTCTGACCAGCAACCCTGATCCAACGATCATCGTATGTCCTCCAAATTAGATGGTCCTTATTCATTTAGGATTTCTGGGATTCAGGTATTTCGAATCTCAAACTGAATCCTTGAAGTGATATTTCTTCAAAGCGTAACCTCCTCACAACTTTAGATCTGAACTGAATGTTGTTCATTGATCAATATCTTAGATCGACGACTCAATCTTTCTGCGATGTGGTTGTGCTAGATTATCATGTCTTTCCACTTAGAATGATCCAACGACTGACATAAATTAACACAAATGACATATTAGATCTTATCTCGCTTATCCTATCCTTTCACTCGAAATGATCTGACAGTTGAAGAGAATTCGGGTTTGATCTGACGACTGACGGGTATTCAGTTAATCAAATTCTCAATTGTTTTGCTTGTCTTATCCTGTTCTTCCACTCAAAAGTGATCCAACAATTGTGAAGATTCTCAAAATAGATCCATGATCAAGGATGATTGCAGAACCATGACCTGCGAGTGATTTAACTCATCACCCAAACTCCACAATTGGAAGTTGTGCGTTGTTGGTGAGTCAACCACAATCGTTGATCTTCGAAGCTATAGGATCGGATGGTCCTGAATAATTGTAGGATTGGAACTTGCGTGATATTTAATTCTCCTTTCAATCTCCACAATACATCCATGTCGTTGATCTGGCGATTACACATCTGACGATTATGATTTAATCTGGCTTAATCTGATCTCTTGTTGGATCAACCATATTCGTCGATATCCAAGTCTATGATATCTAACGATCTAGACCAATTGAGGGATTAGAACTAGCGGGTTGTATAATTCTTCTTTCACTCCCTGCAATTCATCCCTTTTGTTGATCTGGCTTGCAGATCTGATGGTCACGATCCTCCAATCGTCCTCAAGCCCACGGTCACTCATATGACCGACGTCCGTAATATGAAACGATCAACACATTCAATTTCTTGATCGGATGGCTACTGAGGCTTCTCACTCTGATCATATGGTTGTTGAGGCTTCTCACTCTGATCTTACGCTTTTGATTATGAGCTTTGACCTCTGCATACTGTTTTCTCCTGCTCCTGAGCTTACATTTTCGATCTTCTATATATTGTTCACTCCTCCTGAGATTTTATCATAGGAACATTTTTTATCCTATTGTGATCAACAATAATCATGAATTGCTTCATATTGTTCACTTCGTCTTATAACTGATATACTGTGCAATGTGCTCTTCCTTCTGAGCTTTGATCTTTATTTTCTTCTATACTGTGTTTTCCCTTCTGAGATGTGATCTTCATACTTTTTTATTCTTCTACTAACTGATATATTGTTGACATCAATGACAATCTCATCTATGGTAAATGATAATTCATCGTAAAATCAAACCATCACATCAATTCTTGACATCAATGACAATATGTCCAACAATATCCCCCTTTGTCATTGAGGGCAACCCACTAACTTCATATACAAAACTCACCCTATGATGATGTTGTCTTCATATGACGTTTCTTCGTATGAAGTTTTCTCTCCCCCTTTGACATCAATGGAAACGGGTTCTTCCCTTGTTAATTTACTAACTTCTTATCTCGGTTGATTGGTATTTTTGTGTTTCAAATGAGTGGTCTTCTTGATATAAATTTTTGTAGTGATCGAGTCTTTTCAAAACTTAATCTAATTACTTTCTTATTTACTAACCAAAATACTTCCCCTGATTTTTTACTGATTGTTCTCCCCCTTTGTTCATAAAAGGGTATCTTTTTCTTACAGGGCCTCTCCTCTTGTTGTCTCTATAGGATGTCATGTACGTCATTTTGTACATCAGAATGCTTCTTCCTTGGATGTCATTGTCCCACTGGAACACTGCACAATTGTAGCTCACATTATTCAAACAACTCTTGGATCTACCCATTGATTCTCATTGATCTCTAACCAAATGAATCCATCTTTATCCAAGATGCTTATTTACTGTACATTGCTCTAAAGTTGTCTGATAAAATTTATACTATGCTTGTCACATGACTGCAATTATTTTTGTAGCAATTAACTTCACTCATGTTCACTTGTTCAGTGTTTTCTATCCATATCTGTGAGTGTCCTGGTTTCTTGAACTTTGTTCTCTGATATTTTATTTCTGCAACTTCATTTTTCTTCCATGTTTTATTTACTCCTTTTTTCATACTATATGAAGCATTTCTAATTGACTGTTTTCTTGAGTTCCAATAGTTATAGGCTTTGTGGCCATATCCACCACAACTGTAGTATCTCATAGTGTAACAATGTGCAACAATATGTCCAACATGATTGCAGTTCCAACATCTTATACTGTTGTTGAACCTACCAAACTGTTTTTTTCATGATTCCTATAATCCAAGGCTTTATATCCATATTCATTACAATAAAAACAATAACCATTAAAAACACTCTCATACCTTCTTTGATTCACCCATGAAGGTGTCTCTCTTCTAAACTTGCTTTGAGGTGTATGATTAGCTTCTGCATGTCTTCCTTGATCTGATCTTCTAAATTTTGTAGTGTTGCTTTTATTTCTTGAACATGAAGAACTTGAGTCATACCTGCTTTCACTTTTAAAAAATGAAGGAGTTGTGTCCGACCTATCTTCATCCTTTACAAATGAAGGACATATGTCATACATGTTTTCACCTTTTGCAAATGGAGGACCTGCATCAGGTTTCTTAGGAGTATTGATTTCTTACTTGTTGTATCCAAGACCGGATTTGTCATTTGGTGATCTCTGACTATCCAATATCTCATCTAGGTTCATGGATCTATTCAAGAACTTGATTTGAGTGTTTGACTTCTCATCCTTCTTTATAATATTCACAACCTTTTCTTCTAGCTCATGACAAGATTCTTAATTTTTGTTCAAATGGTTCCTCACTACCTCCTCTCTCCTTTTGGCTTCTTCAAGTTGGATTTTAATATTGACATAGATTTTCCTTAGTTCTTTTAGTTCTGCAAGGTTTTTTCTTAGTTCATCATCTTCCTTCTTTTCTTCTTTTGCAAGACTGATTTCATTTTTTAGTCTCTCAGTCTCCTTTTTATTTTCTTTTGTTAGATCAATAACTTTTGTTTTTAATCTTTTGATCTCTTATTCTTTGTTTTCTAACTGAATCTTCTGCTCATATATGATTTCTTCATTGTCTTTGATCTTTTCTTTTAATTCAAGGATATGCCTTTGATTGTTAAGCTCATCATATTCCTTCTTCTTTTCTTTTACTTGACTAATTTCCTTCTTCAACTTCTTGATCTCCTCTTATTTTTCTTCTAACTGATTATCCTTCTCATATATTATATTTTCATTGTCCTTGAGCATTTCCTTTATTTCCAATATATGTTTTTGACTCTTTTCAAGAGATTTTGTAGTGTAGTCATGAAGATGGATATAGTCTGAACCATTATGGTCATAACAATATTCA
>JZKD02S2212472.1:7533-25107 GCA_000966675.3 Picea glauca
ATTTACAATTGATTGGCTATGAATGACAGTAATAAGTAATGAGTAAATGGTGTTTTCTAACTAAGGAGTTGTGTAAGAGGAAAGTTTTGAAAAAATATCCCTACTGTTCACCCCCCCCCCCTCTCAGTGTAGTCGGTATGTCCAACAATTGGTATTAGAGCAGGCCTTCACTATAAGCCTTAACAATCTTGGAGGAGATATATGGACACACAAATGGATGATGAAGTTCCAATCCTTGATGAGGAAAACTATTCTACTTGGAGAATAGAAATGAGAGTGCATTTGAAAGAGATGGGAGTGGTTATTTGGAAGGCAACTATTGGTGGATCATTTCCCTTGAAGAACAAGTCAAAAATTGCAACTCAAAGGGAAGGAAAGAAAAATGATGCATTGGCTCTCAAGACCATTCTTAGTGGACTCTCAAGCCCTATCAAATAGAGCATAGGACAATGCACTTCTGCGAAGGATCTATAACTAAAGCTAGAGGAGAGATATCAAAGCAAGAAGGAAAACATTGAAGACCACTCCATCAAGATCATAAAAGGTAAAGAATATTCAAAAACTCTTGATTGCATTATTTCTAAATGTGATGATGTTGACAAAAAGGAAGATCTTGAAGACATTTCAAATGAAGGAAAAGAATCATGTGATGATGTTGGCAAAAAGGAAGATCTTGAAGATATTTCAAATGAAGGTAAAGAATCCTCAAAGACCCTTGATTGCAATAATTCAAAATGTGATGATATTGAATATTTCTCTACAAGTGAAGAAGAAAATATAGAAATAGTTTGTGTAGAGTTTGATGGTAGTTATTCTATGGAAAGAATAGAAGAAGAACTATCAGAACTTCAAAATAAAGTTGAAGAGGGTCTATATGAATACAACAATGACCATTATTATATAGACTATAGCTATCTTTTAGATAACACTAGAAAGTTTCTTAAGAAGAGTCAAAGGCACATCTTGAAGTTAAAGGAAATGCTCAAAGAACAAGAAGAGAGTAATAAGACTCAATTAGAAGAAAAGGAAGAGATCACAAGACTAAAGAATGAAAAAGAAGATAAGAAGGTAGATGATGAGATTAGTAAAAGTATTGAAATTATTGTCCATATCAAGACCCAAATTGAAGAAGCCAAAAGGGTAGAGGAACTATTGAAGTATCAAGTAAATGAAAAGGAAGAGTCATGTCATAAGTTAGAAGCTGAAGTTGTTGATGTTAGAAAGAAAGTAGAGAAGTCAAACAAATTCTTGAATAGCTCACAAATCTTGAACGAAACCTTGGAAAGTCAAAGATCATTAAATGATAAATCAGGTCTTGGATACAAGAGAGAAGCTACACATGCTGAAGAAAGCACCTCAAAGAAGCATGAGTTAAGTCCCTCACTCTCAAATGATAAAGATAATGTTGCAAGTCAAACACCTACACAAAGAAATGAAAGTTTCAAAAGAACAAAGCAAGGAAGACATCAAGAATCCATATTTACACCTCAAAGAAGATGGACACCAAAGAAAACGTATGAAAGTGTTTTTCATGGTCAATGTTATTCATGTAATGAATATGGTCACAAAGCTTTGGAATGCAGATCTTATGCAAGGAGAAATAATGGAAGATTTCATAACACCATAAGGTGTTGGATATGTGATCAAGTAGGACACATCAAGATTGTTGGAACACAAGAAGAAAGTCCATGATGAGAACTTCATATACCATGAATAGAAGAAGGAATGAAATAAGGAAGGGAGACATCTTTGAAAAGATGGAAGCTCAGAGCTTGAGTTCTGAGAAGCAGGGACACCTTCAGAAGTGGGTGAAGAAGACTGAACAACCAGAGAAAAATGGAAGCCTTAAGGGAAGCTCAAGTGTGTCATCCATTGAAGCATACGTGGCTGACAGTGGTAGCAATCGCGTACATATGCAGGCTGACCTTGAATAGGTCGCATACATACACGAGCTGTGTGTGCAGCAGGCCGCGTATATGTGGTAAAGCCTAGGGAAAAGGGCTATGCAAAAGGGTTGCAGCTTGATGTGATGGTATAACTCTGTGTTGCAGGGTCTGACATAGTTTGTTGCAGGTTCTGACATTGTTTGTTGYAGGTTTTCATGATTACATATTGGATTATGTAAAGTGATGATATAAAATTAAAGGCTATCTTGGATGCATGGCACTAACCCATGAGTATGTATTGAGGCATTCTTCTGTTGAAGAACATTGTTGGTTATGAAAGTGAAGTTATGGCACCTTGGTTATGTGATATATTGATGATGCTAGCTAGAGATGCCATTGATCTATTGAAGCACACTTCTAGTACATGTTGGATGCCTAATATATTTGTTGTAGTGATTGGAGGTTGAGGCTGATTTGTTGGTGTGTATAGCTGATACATATTTGAGTTTCATTGATATGTCTTATGATGTATTATTGGAAACATTTTTGTTGGATATTTAGGTGCATGCATTTGGCATATGGTTGGACTACATATTGGGACATGTAGTTGGTGATTTGATGAGGTGATCATGTTGTACATCATTGACGAGTCATAGTTGATGCATGATTGGTACACTCCTAGTACATTGGTAGAGGCACCTACTAGCAGGTTGATTGGCAGATGTTTTATGGTGGATTTGGCATACATGCATGAGGATTCATTTTGTTGTGGTATTGGTGCATGGTTGATGTACTTGTTTGGTAGGGTATGTAAACCTTCGTATACTTTACCAGTCAAATCGCTGGGGGAGGGGGTCTCATACACTAATTTGGTGTGTGGCTTGGCCGTGACTTAAAAACAAATATTATCTGATCTGATATTGACTCTGTGAACTGTGAAATTTTATATTTAAATGTGCATGGGATCGGTTGGTTGACTGACGACTACATAATAATTCTGTAATTTTTATATATTAGGGTTTTAAACAATAGACTTTACCTAGCCATTAATATGTACTAAGAATTTAAATCACGCACCTTTGTCGTGTTATCCTACTGGTCACGAGGGTTTTCGTAAAGCTTGTATGACGACCCTGTAGTTATGGGAAGATCAGTTGTTGACTATATGAAGATCACATTCATGTTTTAGAGAAATATTGTATGTTCGTCATTGGTTTCGTATGTAAAATTCTTCTGGGTTTTCTTAGACACTTTCGTCGAAATCACAATGGTAAGTTTACTATTTTGTATATGAATTTCATATTACTACTTATACTATTCTTGTCATTGCATTCATAATGTTTTATTTTATTGTTCTGTACAGTGGAATGTCATCTAGTTGAAGTTTTGCATGTGAGTTGTTGTGGAATTAGATCAAATAGTGGTGTTGAAGTTTCTCATTTTTCCTAATAGAATTAGATTGCCCAGCTTGAAAACAAGCTTAGGTAGAGAGTAGATCGTTTAGGAACAACATCTGTCGATTGATTGCTAGTACCGTGAGTGAGTTGGAGAGCAGAAATATTGTAATGCTTGTCATTTTGTTCTGAGTGCATTACCCTAGCCATGGAGGATAGGAAGACCGTGCTGCATGTCTTTCTGTTCGGAGCGTTAGACAAACTCGATAGCTGGTTGTAAATTTTAAAAAATAAATAAATAAAAACAGATAGATGTGGCTACTCTTTGACTGTGAATACATGATGATTGTTCTTTACTGTTGTTTTGTTTTTGTTAGCATGTATTTTTTAATGTGAAAACCATGACGCTTGACTCCTGACACTTGTGAAGTTTCCGTGAATTCTTGGTGTTTCGTGAAGTAGTTTCCTCCTGTTATGTCTAACCCTTATGCATGAGATCTCCTCATGGTGTCTTGTGGTTTGTATCTCACTTAGATTTGTCGCAAAAATTATTACTTGACACTCGGTGCTTTACTACCTGCTTGACCTTTGGAAATTGGTCTCAAGTGCAGTGCCTCAATTGTAAATTGAAATTGGTTTGTTGAGTGTAAATTGTGAGGTTGACATAAAATGTAATTATGAGTACTAAATTGCCTATTATATCCTCCCGTTATGTATTTGTATTAAAGTTGTTAAGTTTTGAGATATTATTAGGTTTTTTTTCAATTTACTAAATAACAATAGAATAGGTAGGATCACTAAGAGAAACACAATCACAAGATACACAGCGTTTATCCTGGAAAACTTTCATGGGGGAGAAAACCCAGCAAAAACTTTCTTAATATAGATAGCCAATACAATGCCAAGACAATAAACCAAAACACTAGAGAATATCCAACGCTGAGCAATGCGCCTCTCTCTTCCTTCTTCTCCCAATTGTAGCTACCAAACTTGTGCACTTGATGAGTAAATGAGTGAGTGTGTTAATGAGGCGCTAGCCTCCTTTATTTATACTAGATGGCAGGCGCTAGAAAAGTGTCTCTTCATTGGGCAAGGCCGACTTCTCTTCTTAGTGGTTAAAACCAATTTAATTAGGCCTGGGGGACGACTTCTTAATTTGCATAATATAATTAGGGTTTTCCCAATCCACAAAAGGGGATTTGGTCAAGTACAAAGCTCGACATGATCAATCCAAAAAAGGGGATTGATATGATGAATAATAACTCAATAATAAATAGAATACTCTTTGCAGTTACAATATTTCAACACTCGCCTTAACAATAAGGGTATTCTACAACATCATCAAGAGATAGAGAGAGAGGGCAGCAACATCAACAGTATCTGGAACATTGATCGGCATATCTATAAATCATCGTAATTTTTTTTCATCATCAATATCATCATTCACATTAGCACGAAGCTAGAAATATTCAACATGAGGCTGGAATCTCATCAACATCATCATGAAGTTGGAAATCTTCATCATGAGGCTGGCATCAGCATGAAGCTGGAAATCTCCAGCACAAGATTGGCATCAACATTACTCCCCCTTTTGAGGGAGGTCCTTACGAACTACACCAAGATTTTCTCTAAAGTGTTCAAACTTTACACGAGACAAAGGTTTGGTTAACACATCTACAACCTGCTCATTCGTGCCAACATAATGGAGCTTTATGGCTCCTCTCTATACCATATCATGAATGTAGTGATATCGAATTTCTATGTGTTTTGACTTGTCATGGAACACGGGTTTCTCTGTCATTTTTATGCAACTTTGGTTATCACATAGAATCACGGTTGCTTCCATCTCCAGATCAAATAGACCTGTCAACAACTTTTGAAGCCATATGAATTCACAACTGATGGAACATGCGATAATGTATTTCACTTGTGTCGTGCTGAGAGAAATACTTGATTGCTTCCTACTCTTCCATGAGGTCATGGTTGACCCTAAAATGAAACAACATCCTAAGGTGCTCTTTCTGTCAGAGACACTTCCAGCCCAATCTGAATCGATATATCCACAATCTGAAGTCATGATATCCATTATAAATGAGACCAAAATCCAACGTACCCTTAAGGTATCTCATCACATGTTTTGCAGCAACAATGTGAACATGGTTGGGTTCTACCAAAAATTGACTCAAGGTGTTCACAGCAAAACATATATCTGGCATGGTGTTTGTCAGATACATCAACGATCCAATGATCGGTTTGTGCAGTGTAGCATCAACCAACTCTGACGAAGTATCAACCAAGAGCTTCAAATTTGTTTCCATGGGTGTATTCATGGATTTACACTCCAACATATCAAACCTCTTCAGTATTTCAATTGCATACTTCCCTTGGTTAAGGAAGATCTTCTATGGGCTCTGTCAGACCTCAAGATCTAAGTAATAGTGCATTAGGCCTAGGTATTTCATATCAAATTCGGCTCTGCCAGACCTCAAGATCTAAGTAATAGTGCAGTAGGCCTAGGTATTTCATATCAAATTCTGCAGCAAGATTCTTCTTACAATCAATGATGAGATTTTCTTCTCCAGTTAGAAATAAGTCATCCACATACAACATCAATATAATAGCCTCGTCATTCATAACCTTGAAGTACAGGTTAGAATCAACTTTACTCTTGGTAAAGCCCAATATCATCGGGAAACTGTCAATTCTTCCATACCAAGCTCTAGGAGCTTGTTTCAATCTGTACATAGCCTTCTTCAATTTATAGACATGTGTTTTTTTATCGTCAACCTCAAATCCTTGAGTTTGTTCTATATACACTTCATCTTCAATGACACCATTTAAGAAAGTTTTTTTCACATCCATCTGGTATAACTTCCATTTCATCTTAGTTGCAAGGGATGTGATGGTTATGATTGAAGTGTATCTGGATACATGAACAAATGTATCTTCATAACCAATTCCTTCCTTTTGATAAAATCCATGAGCTATAAACATTGCTTTATATTTCTCAATACTTCCATCAGCAGCATGTTTTATCTTGTAAATTCATTTGGAAGATACCACATCCTTGCTCTTCAGTCTGGGAACTATTTCCCATACCTCATTCTTTATAAGGGATTGGTATTCTTCTGTCATGGAATCTGCCCATTCTTTCTTCTGAATGTCTTCTTCAAAGCAAGTAAGCTCATTCTCTAAGATATCACACATCAAATCCATATAAATGGAGAATGGATTGGGTTTCTTGACTTGTCTCATGGTTCCTTCGGGGACACCATACTTGTCTCCATCTAAATAAGTTCCCTTGCCCAAGTTGGATTTCTCTTGTGAGAGATCATTATCTGCGGAGGTTCTTGAGATTCTATCATATCATGATCTTCATGAATCTCATCATTGGGGGAAACTTTGACTTCCCTCACTGGTTCTGCAACTCTGGGAGCTACAGGTTCTTTTTCATATACTTCTTCAAGCTGGAATCTTCTTAATTTTTTGAGTGTTGCATCTTCATCAAAGGTTATATATTTTTTGTTGATCTCAATATGATGGTAACCTGGTATATAAATTTTGAAGGCCTTTGAGACCTCACAGTATCCAACAAATAATCCCTTCTTTCCTGAAGGGTCTAGCTTGGTTATGTTCTCTATTGGAATGTGTACAAATACTGGACAGCCAAATATCTTGAGATAGCTCACTTATGGATTCTTTCCGGAGAACATCTCTTCAAGGGTTTTGAACCCAAGAGAACTATGGGATAATCTATTATGTACATATATTGATGTTCCCGTTTCTTCTTCCCATAAGTGCATTAGAATATCTTGATCATGGATCATAGTCTTCACTGCTTCCATTATATTTATGTTTTTTCTTTCTGCTACACCATTTTTTTGAGGATTGTAGGGAGTGGTGAGCTCCCTCTTGATCCCGACATATTTACAAACTTTTACAAACTCTTTTGAGGTGTATTCTCCTCCATTATGTGAATTGAGTGTCTTGATATTTCTTTCAAAGAGATTCTCTATCAGGGCTTTGAATTCCTTGAATTTTCCAAACACTTCATCTTTTGACTTTAAGAAGTACACCCAAGTCTTGTGAGAATAGTCATCAATAAGTTATACATAGTATACATACCCACTAATGGAGGTTGATGGAATTGGGCCACATACATATGAGTGGATGATCTCTAAGACTCCTTCTGCTTTGTTGTCTCTCTTCGAGAAAGGATTCTTGATGTTCTTTCCTTGTGCAAATCCATTGCACACACCTTCATGGTCAACCTTGAATTCTGGTAGACCTATGATTGTCTTGCTCACATATGGTAATGCCTTGTAGTTGATGTGATCTAGTCTTATATGCCAAAGTTCACATGGACTCTCAATGGAATGAGTCAAGGTTGCTTTTGAGTGACCTTTTAGCTTATACAAGCCACCTTCTTCTGTTCCAATAACAATTGCATATTCTATGGTTTTTCCTTTAGGCCACATAAGAACTTCTCCATCTATGAAAGAAACTATGAATCTTTTCTTATCTAAAGTTGAGATAGAAAGTAATTTCTTTGTCAAACCTGGTACATATAGTACATCCTTCATCTTCAGTAGGATCCCTGAATCAAGTCTGTAGTTGGACTCTCCTACTCCTTTGATCGGGTACTGGTAATCATATCCAAGTGTAACTTTATAGGGAAAGTTATTTTCTGTAAGGCTAGAGAGAATGTATATTTGACCTGTCATGTGCTTGGAAGCACCATTATCTATGATCCAAGTATCATCATTAGGTGATATTGATCCTAAGAGGGAAGAGATTAAGACATAGTCTTCAATCTATTATTTTATCATCTTTGTAGGTCGCTCTTCATCTTCAACTGTATGGGCATGGTGCCTTTTGTTTCTCTTCTTGTATTCTTCTCTCTTAGCTAGAAAATATTTAGCAATATGTCCCATCTTATCACAATGGTAGCATTGATAAGAGGAGAAATCTCTTTCTCTTCTTTGACCTTTCTAAAACTTCTGGAATCTCCTTGGAGGGTGAGATTCTTTATGAGAGTTGTTGAATCTCTTTGGGGAGTGAAATTCCTTATGTTGATGAGTTTCCTTCTAGAAGTGAGATCTCTTCATTCCTCGTTTAGTATGAGCATCTACGGCTTGATATTCATCTCTTGATAGTACTACTCCTCAGTTAACTACTCTTGCTTCTTCTTGAACACATTCTTCCCACAGATTGTTAAAATGTAGTTCCTCCTTTCTGGCACAAATGGTTTGGATGAACACATCCCAAGGTATTCTGAGACCATTAAGAGCTAGAATTATCGATTCATATTCATCTAGAGTATCTCTAATTGCTTCTATTTGTTCCTTGAATTGTGATATTCTGGAGAAATATTCATGAATTATTTCTCCTTTCTACATCCTTGTACTTTTGAGTTGAGTTCTTAGATTCATCTTTCGGCTGATGTTCTTTCCTTCATACATTTTGTTTAGGGCATCAGAAAAAAAAAATTGGAGTTTTTTTTTAAGCCACTTGAGGGATCAATTGATCTTTAATAGAGTCTGCAATGATACTTTTGACCCTAACCATGTCCTTTTGGTGTTTTTCTTTAGTTGTAGCATCGGTAGGTTCTGGTACATCTTCTTTAATGAATCTTGCTAGGTCATTCTCTTCAAGAATGAGTGCAAACCTATACCTCCATGCATGGAAGTTATCTACACCTTCTAGCTTGTCAACAAGATTAGTGCTTGCAGACATCTTGACCTGGAGCTAGGAAAATGACCAAAAATTGAAAATGCTCAAAATTTAAATCAGAACTTACCAAGAGGTACGGTTGGCTAAGGCAAGTAGCCTGGTGCAGTCGGATTTCATAAAATCCAAATTTTACCCCTTCAAACTGGGCCTACAGAAATCTGGACTAGTAATTCTAGTATTGGTTCTAGTTTCCTAGTTTTCTTGTTTTTTGATACCAGTGGAAACTAGTGTTTCACTTTCTAGGAGTTATGTCCACTAGAAAAGTGCGATGAATCTGCCAAAGAGTTTGTTAGGTTACGACGCACTTCCTTGATGAGTTTTAGGCTAAAATTATTCTTCAATAGAAAACCATAATTTTCTTGTACGGCAACAGTGACATTTTTGCTTATCCAGTGAAAGGTGCTCTCTTCATCTTAGCTCTGATACCATGTTAAGTTTTGAGCTATTATTAGGTTTATTTTTAATTTACTAGATAACAATATCATAGGTAGGATCACTAAGAGAAACACAATCACAAGATACATAACATTTATCCTTGAAAACCCTCATGGGGGAGAAAACCCATCAAAAACTTCCTTAATATAGATAGTCAATACAATGCCAAGACAGTAAACCAAAACACTAGAGAATATCCAACACTAATCAATGCGCCTCTCTCTTCCTTCTTCTCCCAACTGCAGCTACCAAACTTGCGCACTTGATGAGTGAATGATTGAGTGTGTTAATGAAGCGCTAGCCTCCTTTATTTATACTAGCTGGTAGGCATTGGAAAGGTGTCTCTTCACTGGGCAGGGCCGACTTCTCTTCTTAGTGTTTAAAACCACTTTAATTAGTCCTGGGGGGACTTCTTAATTTGCATAATATAATTAGGGTTTGACCAATCCACAAAAGGGGATTTGGTCAAGTAGAAAGTCAGACATGATCAATCCACAAAAGGGGATTGATCTGATGAATAATAAATAGAATACTCTTTGCAGTTATAATATTTGAACAAAAATTCCTTTAAGTATATCGTAACTAGAATCAACTATGATATCAAGGTATGTGGTGAGATTTAATCATAATTATAAATGGTATATAGTGAGAATTAAGTTGTAAATTTTTAAACATTAAAAGATTATTAATCATTAAAGTTGTAATTATTAAGGGTATATTGAGGGTTGAATCGTAATTATTTAAAGACATATATAGTGAGATTAAGTTTGATTATTTAAATATTAAAATATTATTAATTATTCAAGTTGTAATTATGTAATAATTAAATGTTAAAGATAATAGAATTATGAGTTTGGGAAGTAATGATTTCCTTTAAAACGCCTAAGAGTTTTTAATTTAATGGTAAATATGAATGAAGTTTTTTTTTTATTCAATAGCTTTAGCAATCAAATTATGATGGGAATTGTTGACAAATTTTTTTATCATTTGGTTATCRAATAAATTGAATACATTATAGTAGTTAGTAGTGGAATTGATAAAATAGTCATTTAATAAATAGGAATGGGAKATTTTACTACATTGTGTTTCAATAAGCGTTGATTGGGTAGGTGGCGTAAATTTGTCCTTGTTCTACATGTGATTTATGGTTTGGGATTCGATATTTGTAGTTTAGTTTGATATCATTTAAATAGAAATAACGTGTATGTGTTACATTATTGCTTCGTTGTAATTAATGCAAGTAATTAATGCAATTTTGACTATTAGTTAGATTTTTATTGGAAAGAAAAGCGATAACTTTACCTCTAATTAAATTAAGCCTTATACCTTTGGAAAATAAGTCTTKATTTACTTAAATCTTGGAGTGATTTTAACTATGGCGYAACTTACTAAATTAAAATAAGTTTGGTGTGTTGGTTGCACAACCATAATTAAGGTTWTGGAATTGATAACACKTTACTCCTTATTTCGTCTTTATATAGACCCTTGTTGAGTGTCAGTTCTTGTAAATTATTGAAGAGGTCAATTGGTAAATTGCGCAAACAATGTATTCAAAAAATAATAATAATAATATAGTAGGTGTGATCGTAAGTACTTTATTTCTATCAAATTGAACTTAATTTTTTATATTTTGTGTACTCAATTATGAACTACTAGGGGATTGTTACAACCCTTCATATGTATACTAGTCTCCAATGTTTTTTAACACTTCAATGGATTTTGGGGATAGTCTTGGGCAAGGATTGCAAAAACTTAGCTCATATAATGGTGCAAAGAAGTAACCATAAATATAATCATAGTGACATGTGTACTTCTGCTTCCATAGATCCTTGCAAGACACATGAAATGGAGGTTTGGTTGGGTGTCCAAGACCAACACATGTATACAAATGAGTTAGAATCACACACCACGTCCAACAAATAGTTTGACATATAGAATTATAGAGGATTGGTGGATGGACTAGGATTGAATTTTCTAATAGATTCACTAAAGAGTAAGACAAGATGGTTGCCTAATTGAACATGGTGCCATTTTCTATGATTTCATAAACCAATGGAACCCATGATAGTTTTAAATGAGAAGATGACCTCTCTCCATATAGTCTACTTAACAGCTAAGTGGTGAACATGTGAGCGCCTTTAAAAATTATGGTGGGAAATGATTTGGTATCAATGGATTTGAATGTTTTGCCAGTGTCATACTAGCTAGCCAAAATGTTATAGCAGTCGTGTGTGAGTGAATTCTTTCATTCATTCATTCGTCAGGTATTCCTTAAATTTCGCAAACCTATAATACATTTTAAAATTAGTAAGAAATAAATAGCCTATGCATTTTCCTTGTTCATTGTATATTTTTTATTGGTCTACATTAGTGTGATCGATCAACCATCTAATTATTTAAGTGCATGGTACTACTCCCAGTCTAGCAACAACATTGTGAATATAGGACTTTCTCAGGTTTTATATCCCATCAATTTTATCATGTTTCCTTTCATTCATTTCTTAGGTACTAGGCAATCCTTTCCCATATTTAATCAACAAGAACATATCACCATAATTATGTACATTGTCAATTCTTGTTTGATGGGAAGTGTCTGCATAAATGGAACTTTTGAGGTCCTTTAACATGGATGCTTGTTTTTCCTTAGACAAATGCCTTTTCTTAGCTAGTTACTTTTGTTGGACCGGTTTCTCTTCTACTAACTTCCTCCTTTTGCCTTGTCCTTAGGGAGCCATATATATAAGATTTCATTTCACCCATTCGAAACAACATAGCACATTAAATTCGTTATATGGAGTATTAAGAAAATCCCAAGGCCAAAATTTCAATTTCATGCTTCAAAGTTGAATCAACCTTCGAAACAACATGGAGCCTACCCAAATTTGAGAAAAGTTTTGTTTGAATTCTCAACAAGTTCGTCACTCTTTTCAAAATTCAATGCTTGATCAAAATTAACATAAAAGGTATTGCCTTTGGAATTGATTTAATTACAACTATCGAATGGAATCACATTAAAAGGGTTAAGTATACATTTTGCATGCATTTCAAATATTGGCCATTCCTACATTTGAAAGAGAGGCCAAGGACTCTCCAATAATAACCTTTTACAAAACAACATCTAAAGGTTACAACATATAATCAATGGCTAAAGTATATGAAAGGGAACCTAACATATAACTAGTTACAAGCAACTTAAAATTGTTTGAATGCTAAGAGAGGTTCCTTGATTATAAAATTAGAGACGGTTATGAAATTGGGTCTAAAATTAAATCCTTCAAATGCTTAATCAAAAGGAGGTGATCAATAAATTGATCATGATAGAGACATTGGAAACTGATATAGGAAACAAATCAAATGAAGAAGCATAATCTTGTGATCAAGTCCAATCAACACAAAATTTGAAACAAAGTAATAAATTTGAATGAACAAAAGAAACCAATTGGAAAATTGGCCCAATTGGAAAATTGAGGCCAATTTAAAAATTAGGTAGTTTGCACTTGAAATGTTATAATGAAGAGGCCTAATCATCAAATCATAATGAAAAAGAGAAGGAAATAAAAAAGAGAGGCCCCATTTGAAAATTAAGAGGCCTTGCTTTGGGAGATTGAATGAAGGCTCAATTAGAAAATTGGGAATAATGGATTGATTGAGAAGAACTCAAATATGAAATAATAACAAGATACCTCATCATCAGACCCGATTGGAGAATCATAGAGAGAGAGTGAGAGAAACAAAAAAGGGGGAATTATTAGAAAATTGACCTAATTGAGAAATAGAGACCAACTATCAATAATGGAAGATAAAAGGATCAAAAGATAGAGAAGAGGATTAATCCAAAGATCAGAATCAAATGTAACATTGGGCCTTAGTTATAAAGTGAAAAATAATAGGACAAATGATAGGCCCGATTGAAAATTTGAGGTAAATTTTGGAAGGATTGTTGGATCTCAGAAATGTCGCATTTTCATCATATTTTCCTTTCATTACTCCTCTCATTCATCCATATTCCATTTACCATTCATGATACCATTTTCATAAATTAATTATGGGTTTACCTTATTATTTTACAATTCATTTCTTTTAAGTATTTTTGAGAATTTATGATTAAATATTATAAAATATACATGTTTTCATTAATATCTCAAGTTTGGATGAGCTTTGTAATGTGTAGGATTATTTGAAAGGATTATTCAAAAAGATTCTCGAATATTTCCTCTCTCATTTCAAGGATTTGAAGATAATTATTCAAGCTAATTCCAAGGAGCAATATCATGAGAGGATTTGTGAGGATTTGAAGGGATAAGTATTTTGTAATAATGGGAAATTGGTTGAGAGAAAAGTGGATCTACATTTATGAGTTGTGTATCCTCTTTTCAAAGAAACTCATGTATAAATAGGAGTGCTCTCTCTTCATTTGAAAAGGAGAAATTAGGATTAGAAAAGTCTTGAATGGATTCCTTGGATGGTAGGAAAGGATCCTTGTTTTCTGAGTCTTTTGTTAGTCATTGATTAGTAGGAGTTTCATGATTTCCATTATTGTGTCATGGAGTGGATTTGATTATTGTGATGTAATAGATTGAGATTGATTTAATGTTAATGTGAGCTCACATATGTTGTCACATGTGTCTATTACTTGTCATTTGTTTCTCTTCGCATGTTGTTTTCCTTTTATGCAATTTCACATTTCCAAGTTGATTTAATTTATGCAATTTAATTCCAGTTATCTTGTTTTTATTTTGTGCAATTTCAAATTTCCAAGTTGATTTAATTTATGAAATTTAATTCCATTTGTGTGTTTCAACTTCAACATTAGATTAGGTTAAATTAGCTTCAATCCTGCATATACTGTGCATGTGCTTCGTAAGTTTACAAACTCCTCGGGTTGACAATTTAATGATTGGTCACTTATTAAATGACAATATTGTTGATTTTTCATAAGCTAGGTTAAGTATGAAGTTTATTCCATTTTAGCATTTCACTTAACCATAAACAATAATGTTGCAGCATCCAATATCACAAGAAGAAACACCATGCACAAGAACACAAGAAGAATCCTGGGAAACCCTTCTCAACAAGGGAAGAAAACCCAGCCAAATCCTTTGCTATAATCTTCAAGAGAAAGACCTTCACCACCAAGAAAGACCTAGCACACAAGAGAGTGCTTAAGGCCTAGAACTCTAGCGCCCAAGAGAGGTGCGCACCTTTTTCCAAAGAAGTATACTTGCTGAAATTTCCAAACTCACAAGTAAGATTTGTTTCCACAAAGGGGAATCATCCCTTACTTATATTAGACTTTGTCAAATCAACAAAGGCGTCTATTAGCTCAACAGGGCCGACCTCTCTAAGTCACTTTATAATTTATTATTATTATTATTATTATTATTATTATTAACAATATTAATTATCTTTTACATTTATTATTAATCAAATTAAGGTAGGGTCGACCTGTACCCTTTACATAACAAATAGGGTTACAGGCAGGTCTGACTCTTGAACAAAATATAGCAAACGATATGATACGCCCACTGGTGATCATCCACTAGGGGCACATCCATAGGGATGTCATAGCTCTGATTCACTGCATTACACAGAAGAACCAGTTCTTCACACGTTCACTTGTGATCATCCATGGGCACGTACACTCTATAGATCTTCTTTCCCAATGCCACCAACAAGAGAATCATCTGGAGTCTTCTCGTCAACTTTGCTTCTCAGAGGAGGCTAATACATCATCTTCATTTATGTTCTCATGACAGTGCACCCAACACTTTGGGATTTCACATGTTCATCTTGTGCTCAACCACAGGCACGTCCTAACTCAAGAGATTGCTTTTCCACTGGATAATCATCTGGAGTTCTTCTCAATTCTCAGAATGGAGAAAGTCATCTCTACGTTCCCATCTCTGTCTCAGGAAGGAACCATGTGCCCTTCTTAGGAGATTTCTCCCAGGTTTGTAAGTTGAGAGAAAGACTTCACATAGCTACAATGATCCACACCTCATAGGTTTGTAAGATGGAGAATGTCTCACATAGTTGCATTCATCAACACTCCCTCTCAGCTAGGGAGGAATGTTTTATTATGCCAAGTCTCACACATATGTATTTTGAATTTTGTCTTGGTTGGAGTTATCGACACTCCCTCTCGACTAGGGAGCCATTCTTCATGAATTTAATTTGGTGAAGATATTTGCAATCTGCTCAAGTGTAGGAAGGTACTGCATGTGTACAATTTTCCTCTGTATCATATCTCTAAAATAAGGACATTTCATCTCATTGTATTTTGATCCATCAGGAAACACTAGGTTCTCAAGGATCTTTACTCATGACTCTTGGTTATCATCATAGGATCCATCTCATGGTCAAGCAAATATGTCAGAAGCTTGTGAAGCCATATTACTTCGCACACTCGATGTTATATACTCTACCTCTGTGGTACTCAAGGCTACAAAGTTTTGTTTCCTGTTGCATTAGGAAACCATGAAAACTTCATGATAGAAAATCAAACAGATGTGCTTTTCTGGTTCACTGTACTTTCTGCTCAATCTAAATCGACATATCCTGCAAAATCAAGTTCATACTAGAGGCATATCTTAGGCCATATCCAAATTTGCCTTGTATATATCCCAATACATGTTTTGTTGTTGTCTAGTGAGTCTATCTTGGTTGACTCATGAAATGACTAGGCACATTCACTGCATGGCATGAATCAAGACTGGTGTTGACCAGATACATTAGTGATCCAATCAGTTGTGGATCAGTCTCGTATGAATCATCATCAATCTTCTTCTTTAAATCCATTGCGGTGGATTTTGCATTTTGTCATATTGAACTTCTTTAATATTTTCACTGTATATTTTCCTTGACTTAGGAAACTTTTATTAGTCATTTGTCATACTTGTTGTCCCAAGAAGTAGTGCATCATACTCACATTCTTCATCTTAAATTCAGAAATCAAGGATTACTTGTAACAACAATGCTTTCTGAATAAGTTATCAGGATCAGGCTCTCGTCACCAACACTGTAATCATATAGATTTGGATTAGCAACACTCTTGTTGAGATCCAAACTTATCAAGAATCTATCTATCTGAGATAGTTTCCAACTCATGGATGGAAGTGTATCTGGTTCACTGGATCAAGTGTCTCATCATAGACAACTCCCTCTGTTTATGAGAAACCTTTGGCTATAGATCTCATTTTGTATTTCTTGACACTTTCCTCAATTACATGCTTTACCACAGACTTCCCTTTCTAGTCCTTGAATAGTATCTTATGCATCATTATTTTAAGCTATACTTGTATTCTTCTGTTATGGAATTTTTCCATAACGGTTATCTTGTTGCTTCTCTAAGAATGTGCCTTGAGAGGCTTCTATGTTTCTCTGCCTCTTGCAGAGTGAGTCTAGATAGGCATTTTATGCCCTATTGTAATATCTCTGAACATATCAACTGGATAACCTGGAGTAATGTATGTTCTCCCTCTGAGTTGTTGAAGGGGGAGAAGGTATTGTCTCACTGTCAATATCCATCTGATATTCTCTAGGTCTTTGAAAAACTATCTCTTCTTCAAGGAAAACGTCTCTGCTTGTCTCAATCTATCTCTGACTAGGGATGTCTTTGAAGATTCATTGTATCCTTTCTTCCTAAAGGATTTATCTTGGAATTCTTCTTGGGTACATGAAAATACATTGGGCACCCAAATAAACTGAAGTGTTCAATCTTAGGCTTCATTTCGATGAAGTCTTCTTCGGGAGTTATGTTTTTCAAAGTCTGGTGAAGACTCTTATTCTGCACATATACTGTGTCATGCATGATTCTTCCCATGGAATCCTATAAATATTATGAGCATGCTTTGTAGCATTGGTTGTCTCAATGATGATTCTATTATTCTTCTTTCTCAAATGGTTTTGGCTCCTTCTGATTCAAGTGACTCCCTCTGAAGGATAATCATTTCCTTTTCTTGTTAACCTATATGGAACAGGAAAACAAAAAAGGGACCAACACAAGAATATCTCCTAAAGGATAATAGTGAGTACATCAAAATATTTTAAGGAATATTGTCACAACTACAACACCTACTTGTAATGTAGCAATTTTTTAGAAATATAGGTTAGAGGAATGACAATTA
>JZKD02S2212483.1:0-26204 GCA_000966675.3 Picea glauca
TGTGGAAATTTTCTCCCAGTAAGTTTCCCACCAATGTTTGACATGGGGGATAGCTTTAAGGAGTGTGAATGTGATCTTTTCCCTATCGGAAAAATCGTGAACAAAGAAATAACCTTCTAGCATATTTAACCATTTTTATAGGGCATTTGCATCTACATGTCCTTAAAATACAGGAATATCATTGTAACTTGAAAGGATAGGTGCCTCCAAAGTGGTCGCTTGATGAGCATGCGTCGGATTTTATCAGAAGGCATTGAAGGACGTGGGAAAAATTATCCATCATTTCATCTCTATGTTGCCTCAAAGATTTCTCAGGAAACATATTAATAGAATTGTCTTCTACCATGGAGGGTTTCTTGGGCGTGCGAGAGAGATTTTCCTAAAGAGAGACAAGCTCGAGACCCAACTTTCTATACTCGGACCTCGTTGGGTACATGCACTGAAAAAATGATCAAGAGCAGCCTGCTTTGATACCACCGATCCAGATTATTTTCGACACGAAATGAGAGCAAAGATATAATAAATAAATGTAGAGAGATATATCGAATATCCAAAAATATAACATAGATTTATCAGGGATATAACCATAAACACAAAGATACAATAATACATAATTTCTATTAATGAGAAAAATGTACAAAACTGTAGAAATACAGAGTGAAAGACTTGCTAGAATGGTGGCAACTTATCTTTGAGAAGAGATGTGACGACTACTCTCATTCACAATAATATCATCATTAAAAGGAGGCTCCAAGGCATTTTTAACATAAATAAAATCCAAAAACCTTACCCCGGAAGATGAAAATCCAACAATTTTGTGGAACTTGTTTTGGGTAGTTTGGTGTATCAACTTCCCGAGTGTGTAACTTTGGCATACAATGTCTGTTTGGGGCGCACAATAGCTCGTTGGAAAGGTATCGTCAATGAGATTCATTTTGGGGGATAATTCAGATCCTTTATCCCTTACTAAGGTGTTTTATCCTGAAAAAACTTCATTTATTCCCTCAAAATGGCCTCAGAAGTTTAGGAATCGAAAAATTGCTAAATATAGTAATTTGCCAGAAAACTATTTTGAGTCAGTTAGAATAGGTGGGTGGCCACCAATATCCACCTGGATCATTAGATAAAAAACATGTGTCGAAAAACTACCCAACTATAGACACAAAAATCGAGGAGACACAAAAATGAGGCAGAAAAGGAAACACATGTCCCGAGGCAAAGAATATAGCACATAGCCAACATTCTCCCACTTGTTGTTTTATTTTCATACAGGGTGTTACAAGGTCACATAGTCAACAATCTAAGGAAAAAATTTCCATAGATCCTTTACACCAAGAGAACTTCTAAGTGATCATAGATTTTGTTAATGAATCTGCAACATTATTCAAAGTGTCCACCTTCATTTGCAACACTTTATTTTATTCAACCATGTCTCTCACAAAGTCATATTGAACATAAATATGATTTATCTTTGAATGATAATTCATGTTCTTTGCTAGAAAAATTGCTCTCCGACTGTCATAATATATCCTTATAGCTTGTTGTACCAATCCAATACCTTAACACAATATTTGGAACCATACTACTTCCTTGATTGCATGAGTGGCCGCCATGTATTTAACTTATGTAGTTGAAAGTGCCACTACAAACTGTCTTTTTCTCATCCAATTGATTTCTCCTCCAAATAGGTTAAACACATACCTTCTTGTATATCTCTTATGATCCAGATCTCTTGCCTAGTCTACATCCACAAAGCCATGTATGTCTAACACTCTATGTTATCACTGAAAAATCATCCGCAACACTGCACACAATGGTTGAAGAAAAACATCAATGCCAACAACCATTAGTCCACCCACAACACCAAAATACATCAAAAGGAAAAAACTATATAATTGGTTCAAAAATCAAAGTGCACAAATTCACCAAAGGAAGCATGTGCACAGTGCATAGCATGCACGGGCCAACACAACCCTCAACGCACACTATGAGAAAAATGTGAGACTGTCTGTGAGAAAAGTTGCGCACTTCTATGCATGCCGCATTTATGGATCTTGTTGGCCCCTCAAACACTTCTAGTCCGACCCCCTAAAGTGCCCTTTGTTCACACTATGAACCAATTACATTTTTCCATGAATGGATGCTCTAAATAAGAGCCATGGGTGTGGTAAAAAAATAAGATCTTCAAGGTATTGTTATGCTGCAAGAGTTCTTCCTTGAGAATCCTTTTTTATCTTTGAAGCCTTCAAGCACCGTTGCAATAGGCCATTCCACTCACCTCTTGAGGGAATAGACATTGTTTTTCTTCACCATTTTCCATTTCTTCCATTGTAAGGAGAGAAGAGCTCTCAATTAGGGAACTCAAGAGCCCTCCCAAGGAGGAAGAGGGGACTCATAATTCCCTACCTTTCTCTACGGTGTTTTGCATACTAATCTATTGATCCATTGGTAGCAATATGTTGGTCATTTTTTTATTTTCATGGTTTTAAGTTTCTCAAGCTTTCCAACATTTACTTCTTAGTTGTATTTTTTTTTTTCATATGTGTTTGGCTTATCTAACCCACTCACAAACTTCTGTCTTGTTTAGCAGGCTTATCTAAACATGCAAGTGTTGTGTTTTTGCTCACCCAAGTGACAAAACCAACACAATAGATTGGAGACCATACCATGGATCAATATCAAATTCCTCCCTATTTGAGCCTTGAGAGAAATTCATTTTGATTGTTTTGACTTGCAGGTACCAAACCCGGCCTAGACCAACCTGCCAAAGTCAAAATTCAGAGTTGAGGAAGGAGTATTTCACTTGGAAATTTCTCCCCCGACGCGTGACAGGAAGTGCATAGTTTTTCAAGCCCACAGAACTGTGACTCGTGCATAAGTCCAGATGATGTGAAGGGGTACAGATTGATTGATCCCTCTACAAAACAGATCATCATTGAACACATTGTTTAGTTTGAGGAGAGTCCTTTGCATGCACCTCCAGTGCAACATGCAGAGACTCTTATGCTTCCATCAGTTCCAAACATCAAAGATGATGATTCCACACACTCAGATGCTACATATTCAGACACAGATTCAAAGGATTATGTACATGAAGATGAGTAGGTAGTATAGCCAAATTAGGATACATCGTTAGAGCTTCAGCAAATGCCCAAGTGGGCACAGTCCACACTTCAAGAAGTAGGTAACCCTGTGGGGGATCCATTGGATTCAAGGAGGAATCGATCTCAGCATGTGGATCCTTCTCATGTACTTTCAGCTTTTGAACCAGTGATGCCCATGAATTTCTATATGGTTCAATCTTCTGATCCACATACCTATAGTGAGGTTGATGGAAATCATGGGAAGCATCCATGTAGGAGGAACATGACTCTCTCCTAGAGAATCAAACTTGGGATCTAGTTCCACTTCAACCAGGGAGGAAACTTGTCAGATGCAAATGGGTCTATAGGACCAAGAGAGCAACATATGGTTAGGTGATCAGGTACAAGGCCAGATTAGTTGCAAAAGGTGTTCAGCAGATTCATGGAATATATTATGATGATACCTTTTCTCCTGTAGCAAATATGGACTCCATTCACTTGGCTCTAGCCATTGTAGTAGCCAAAGGATGGGAAGTTCACCAGATGGATGTGAAGAATGTTTTTCTTCATGGTGACCTTTCAGAGGAGTTCTAAATGGAGCAGTCACAGGGGTTCATTCAGAACTCATATTTAGTATATAGACTGAAGAAGTATCTCTATGGACTCAAGCAGGAACCTAGAGCATGGTATGCAAAGATGGATTCTTACTTGCTTTCGCATGACTTTGTTAGATGTAAATTTGATTCCAATGTGTACATGTTGAGGACTACTAACTTTGTGATGATTTTAGTACTTTATATTGATGATCTTTTGATCACCGGTAGCTTTGCTTCAGTCGTTGCTTTGGTCAAATATGTTTTTCATGACAGGTTCTCTATGATGGACATGGGTCCACTACACTTTTTTATTGGTCTTGAGATCAATCAGGATGCTTATGTCATCAAACTTTCTCAATCTAAGTATGTCATGGATCTTTTGGAAATATTCCACATGGCAGACTGTAAGTCTGCACCTACACCCTTCTTATCTGGGATCAGACTTGAGGATGAAAGGGATACACCATTAGTGGACAACAGTTTGTATCGATAGTTGGTGGGGAGTCTTTTGTATCTCACCCACACCCGTCCATATATCTCATATGTAGTAGGAGTAGTTTCCAGATACATGCAGTAACCCCATGATCTGCACTAGAAGGATTCAAAGCACATCCTCAGATATGTTCAGGGACCATGAGTTATGGGATTCATTATGAGGTTGATTGTGCATTAGATCTCATAGGTTTCATAGATTTAGATTGGGCTAGTGATAGCACAGATCGCAAGTCCAAGTTCGGGTACACTCTCATTTTGGGGTCAGGCCCAATTTGTTGGTCAAGTAAGAAGCAATCAGACATTGTTTTATCTTCCATGGAGGTCAGCTACAGAGGAGTAGTCAACTGTATCATTCAAACACTTTGGCTTCATCACTTCCTTACCGAGCTTGGTATACAGTTTCACTATCTGACTATCATATGGTGTGACAATCAGAGTACACTAAAATTTTGCAGAGATCCAGTACAACAACAACAAACCAAACACATTGAGTTCCACATTCATTTCATCAAATATATAGTACATGATAGGATCATTGATTTGCAATTATGTCCTTCCTCTAAACAAACTGCTGACATATTCACTAAGAMCTTCACTGAGCAGAAGTTTCAGACATTGCARGATCGTCTTGCAGTGAAGAACATAGTTTCCTAGCAACTGTTTTTTCTTCTTTTGATGCATTGTCTTTTGAGGAGGGGGTTTGTTCCCACGTGGTTTTCCCTCTTTCCTCACTTTTATTCATTGTTCATTAGTTTCATTTTACATGATTACCTACTATGTCCTAGTAGCGGGGACTTAGTTTTTACTCCATAGTGATGTTCAGGGGGGCTGTTGGAGAAATTTCTATTTTTTGCACACTAGTTCAGTTGGAGTTAACTGACTAGTTCTAGTTTAGAATTTCTAATTTTATACCATCGCTATTATGCATGAATTCCTAATTATAGGATGTCATTGCCTATATGAGTGAATATCACTCACTCACTCATTGTTTGTGTATGCTTTAGCTAGGTCTATTGTGCAAGTTTCCATGAAACATTGACAAAGTAGTGTAGACAGAGGACTCTTGAATGTAATATTTGAATCTGATGGAAATGCAATGCATAGGTCCTAAACCTTTGATGAAAATATTCTAATAGTGGTGGTTTGATGTATTGTGATTCCATCTTCGTATGTACTTCATGTTTCCTGCAAATTCATGTATGTTTATTTGTTTAAATTGGAAAGATTTAAGGGTTTAAAATTAATCGCGCGATGCTTTAGACTCAACCATTTAAACTCGGTGTTTCTTTTAAGTAAGTTAGAATTCATCTTTAAATGGTGCTCTGATTTTCTTTGTGTTTCTCCTTTCTTCCACTATACACGACAATATTCAAACTAAAAGACCATTTCCTATTTAGTGTTTATCCTCTCAAATATTCCTTTACTAGTCATTCATTTCTCTCGTTTTCAGCGGGTTGACTCCATAGCCCAAAGTTTTATATTTCCCTGCCAGCGAAACCAGAAAACACTATCTCAAATATATAAATCTAGACGATAATCCAAAGTTATTACCTATCAGAGACTAGGCCTCAGAGAGAGCCCTCTCTAGATTAGAAAGGCTAGTTTCCAGTATTAAAGTTGGTTTGTAGGTTTCCTTGGTAGTTTGTTGCTCTTAAGCCCGATGACAGAGTGTAAAATTACAAAGTGAAATACTCGCTAGAATGGAGGCAGCGTATCTCTAAGAAGATATTTGATGGATACACTCATTCGCTAGAATATGATTACAATGAGGCTCTAAAGGCCTTTTTAACATAAAGAAAATCCAAAACCCTAACCTCGAAAGATCAAAATCCAATAGTTTTTTGGACCCTGTTTTGGGTATTTTGGTGTATCAAATTCTCGGGGGCGTAACTTTGAGATATGATCTTTGTTTGGGGCGCATGATAGCTCATTGGAAATACATCTTCGAGGAGATTCATTTTGGGGGCTCAATCAGAGCCTTCAACTATCATTGAGGTGCTTGATCCCAAAAAAACTTCATTTATACCTCAAAATGGACCCAAAAGTTTATGATAGTAAGCTTCCATGACATTGTTTTGTGCCAGTTGGAATAGGTGGGTGGCCACCGATATCCACTTGGATCGATCATCCCTCCTTACGAAGCAATTGTCTCCATTGTGTTGATTTTCCATGGGAGAGGGGAAAGCGTTTGTTGAATATGAATCTTGCTGAGTTGCTTGCCTTGTTGGAGACATTGCACTGCTTGGTTTGTGGGAGGTTGTTGGGAACCTGATGAGATGATTATGTGCAAAAGGAATATTTGTGCTTTGCTTCAATCTTGTCAACATGTTGCTTCTGGATAGAAGGTGCTTGGATTGAGATTGCAGTGGTTGTAGTGTTCTTTTGTTCACCTTTTGAACAGACTATGAAGAAGCTGAATTTTGTAGTATGAGATACTACCTTGTTGAACTATTTAGGTGGGACAGTAGTTATAAATACCTCTGGTATCATGTAGATATGACCCCCGACACTACAGGGTCGAGACTCATAAATAGCATGGTGCTTCCACTTATATGGCTAGCCCAAAAGAACATCACATAATACCTCATCCTTGAAGGGTTGTATGTCGTATGATAATCAGCATTGTCGGCTGACATAGAGATTGCATCCCTAGAGAAGCCACCCGATGTTGTATGGTTGCAGTTGTGGTGTTGTCAACAATCCCAACTGTTTGACTACCTCTGCTAAGATAAGGTTCTTATAGCTTCTTCTATCAACAATAAAATGCAGCGGGGTCCCCTTCACCCACATTTGGGAATGAAAAAGGTGCTCCCCCTCTTCAGGATCTGTTGGTTCTTCTGGTTGAATTTTTGTGGTCGTGTTAGTAGCAGYGGAGAATATGTTGATGATCTGTCTTTTTCCATTATTTTCTGAATCAAATTACGAATTAGGGTTCGGGTCCTTGTCTTTGATCTCAACCACCAATGACTRTTTTGGGTGACATTCATCAATGTTGTKCCAAAGGATTTTGTGGAAATCACACCACTTTCCAGTATCCTTATTATTCTTTTCATTACCCTTATTTTCATCTGGCTTGGACTRGTTGTTGGAAGGTTGTTTGTAARGKTCGTCTTTATCRTGATTTGGTTGTTGCATATTTGTAGACYCGAACTCCCATTTATTCTAGTGCTTAAATTTMTACTTGATTTTAACAACATATCAATAAGAAACACCCAATGATGAGATGTCCAGAAAATCCATTTCAGTTTGGATGYATCTGTGTAGAGTGCCACGGTATTTCARAACCARATGYCATTCRRAGTCTTTRATACCCARMTTGGTGCGCAAGGTATGGAAATTATTTGTGAACTCCAACACTATTTAGCCCCTCTCTTGTCGCAGTTTGGTCCATCTCAKGTACTGGTCTTCATAGTTACCAAAAGGTTAATATTGTTCCTAGATTGCATCYACACAAAAATCCCAAGTGGGCTCGACCCCATATATTTTGGAATCATCTGTGTATCTTTGYTCCMAATAAGTTTTCCACCAATGTTTGACATGAGGGAGAGCCTTAAGGAGTGCGAAGGTGATCTTTTCCCTATCAGAAAAATTGTGAAYAGAGAAATAACCTTCTAGAAGATTTAAMTATTTTTCTAGGGAATCCACATCTATMTATCCTTCAAATATGGGAATATCAAAATTCACTTGTAACTTGAAAGGAGATGTKCCTCCAAAGTGGTCGTTTAATGAATATGCACMTATTTTTATCGACAKGCATTGAAGGATATGGGAAAAATTCTCCATCACTTTGTCCCTCTGTCATGTGAGAGCTTTCTTAAGAAACAAATTAATAGAATCGTYTKCTATGTCGTTTTTATTTTCTTCCACCRTGGAGGGTTTCTTGGGTGTGAGAGAGTGATTTTCCTCAAGAGAGACAATCTYGAGACCCAACTTGCTATACTCGGACCTYGTCGRGGACATGCACTGAAAAACGATCAAGAGTAGCCTGCTCTGATACCAMTGATCTGGATTATTTTCAGCACAAAATGAGAGTGGAGATATAATAAATAAATGTACAWAGATATATCAGATATCCAATAATATAATAGAAATATATCAKAGATATAAACAAAGAGATATAGTAATACACAATTTCTATTAATGAGCGAAAATGCAYAGACTGTAAAATTACAGAGTGAAAGACTCRCTAGAATGGTGGCAGAGTATCTCTGAGAAGAGATGTRATGGTTASGCTCATTCGCTAGAATATTATTACAATGAGGCTCTAAAGTAATTTTTAACATAAATAAAATCCAAAACCCTAACCCCGGAAGATAAAAAGCCAACAGWTTTTTGGACCCYGTTTTGGGTAGTTTGKTGTATCAACTTCRCRAGKGYGTATCTTTGGCAYACGATCTCCGTTAGGGGTGCACAATATCTCGTTGGAAAGGTATCRTCRAGGAGATTCTTTTGGGGGGAYCAWTCATATCCTTTATGTATAATTGAGGTGCTCAATCCTGAAAAAATGCAATTTAGGCCCTCAAAATGGCCCCAGAAGTTTAGGAACCGAAAACCTGCTAAAAATAGTAAGTTGCCAAAATATTGTTTTATGCTAGTTGGAATAGGTGGGTGGCCATCGATATCCACCTGGATCAATCATATTTTGCCAAAATCAATTAAACTGCAATTTCTACTCTCTTGGGTAATTTGCAAACAGAGGATGCTTATTTGCAACTATTTGAAGTTTTAGAAATGTGGAAGTGGGGAATTGCGAGAAGTAGATTCATATTAGTTTTTTGCACAAGGTTTTAAAATATACCAAGTGCTAAATAGACCAAGCACCATATCTACATGGCATACACCTATGTGGAAGTGTTGATGCCATAGCTTTTCCAAGTGCACAAGTGTTGAGCCACCCAAGTGTGCCAATGCGAGATCATAGGTGGCATGAATTTCCAGTGCAAGGGTTGAAAGTGTATATTCATTGTGAAAGGATTGAAAATAGATTAAGAATTTTCTTTCTAGAGCATGTACCAGTGAAGAGAAATAGAATATGGCAAGAGGAAAAGCTTCCAAACACCAGACAAAAAAATTAAAAATTAAAAACACTAAGTATAAAGGCATTCCAGCACAAAATTTGTGAAACATAAATAAATCATATAGTTGGTTGCTTCAAATCCAAGTGCATGGCGCATATTTATTGGAATGTCTTTTCTTGATACATGAATAGCCTCTGAAACACAAGTCACCAGGTCACCATGCATTCCATAGAAAAATGGCACATCTACTTTGCATCAAGTCTAAATCCATTTGGTTTCCTTATAAATCTTAGCAAATCAACATGCCATAATTGAATTTTTCATCCTCCGAATTAGCTAGCTTATCATAACTCATGTCGTAGAACTATTCGAAATGGGGACCTAAAAAAGACCAGCAACCCATGAACTTGAATTTCTTTTGAAAAAACAAAACAATATTCAAGTGCTAATTTCATTTTTTCAACCCCTATGCGAATAATCCACATGATTGATCCTCACACTCTCCCACACTTCTGCAGCTTCACATTTTCATTTACGTGGAGTGTTTCGTGATTACCATATCCTCGAGCTCCAAACACATATATCTTTTTCACATGCACACTTTGCACATGTATATCCCACGCACATTCAGGACTTGACTACTTGTATTTTCAACCCTTGTGCACACAATTCATCATTGATCCTCGCGTAGTTGCTACTTCTACAATTTTCCATTTCCAATACCAATGCATCAACTATTCTAACAACCCACCTAACTTGCACGATAATCGAGTCATATATGGAACCTTGATTTTCTTAGATTTGGAAGAAAATAGAAGTTATTTAGGACTTGTGCAAAGTAAATGTCACATTTTTCTCTAACTAACTCACGTCTGAAAATAGAATTTTAGTAAATGTGTCAGATGTAATTTGTATTAAATAAATTTCACCTTCATAATGTACTAATCATAACTTACACATATATCAAAGTGCATTAAAAGAAACACAAATATAACAAATAGAAAAATAAAAACAATGTTTTTATGCCTATAGTCTATGCACCAAATCTTCCAATAAAAATATTTCTTCACCAATAATTTAGAGAAGCTCGATGAACAAACTCTCTTTCCAAACTTCAAAAATATGACATGGATATCAACCTCCTGGAAACTATCAAACCCAAAGAACTATAAATTGATAATTGGTATTGAAGTTGTAGATATCCCTCATGCAGATGATGAACTAACTCAAGATCTGTCCCTATTCAAAAATGTTGGTAATAAAAAATGTTGTTTACCTGACCATTTTCAACCTTGTACCAAACCTTTTTTTATCATCGTATCTCCACACTCAGCACATCCATATCTACCAAAATTCATGTCCTCTACACATCCAATAGTTTCACAACATGGATTCTGAAAAACCATGTAATATGCACTATAACCTAAGCATTTATGATAAGTTTATTTTCTTTGTTTTACGAAGAACGTGCAAGGATTAGAACTCGTGTGAAGTAAATGTCTCACTTTTCTATGAGTCATAAAATGGTTTCTATTTATGACTACGTCTGTTTCAGAGATAGCTTGTATGTGTGGAAAGGACTTTCTAGTGAATATGTGCCATGCAATTGGATTTAAAGCAATTGGACCTCGCTAATCTACTAATCACAAGGTTCTCCTATATGAAATTTCATTAAAAAAATAGGCATATGGAAAATTGAACAAGAAAAGATCCCTTTCACGGTGATACTATAAATTCACTAGCCAAAGAAGACAAGGATTTCCGCTAGTCTGTCTCATACCATTGGTTCTTGAACAAGTGTTGGCCCTTGACCATGTTTTGTGGAAATGTTGGTATTGTTTGACCAATTTTGGGACTTCGACAGGATGGTCAAAGACGGAGCGCCAGGCGAAGCGGAGATCTCGGGATCTCGCCCCCCTTTGCGAGATTTTTGAGTTTAGGGTTTATGTAATGGGTATGGGATGTCGGCCCATGGTTTTACCCATGTTTAGGCCCCATTTGTAATGTATAAATAGATACCTAGGCGATTTAAGAAAGGTGTAGAGAGACCTAGTAGAATCGGCTTGGTGCAGAGCTAGAGGCTTTGTGCATACTATGTGTTAAGACTTGCAGAGCTAAGTGCAAGTGATTGTAAGAAGCTTGTGTGCAGACTGTGTAAGAAGGCTTTGTGTTGTGACCTAAGTTGGGGAAGGAGGATCTGGCAAGGTGCACGCAGATCTCCTGTCCTATGCGGAGTTGGCTTTGTGGCTCTGTGCATTGAAAGAAGATAATAAAGAAGAAGAAGAGTTGGTGGACGTAGCCCCGCGTTGGGGGTAAACCATGTATATCCTATGTTATGGTTGCTTTGTGTGATTGATATGATTTATTCTTAGTGTTGTCATCTTTATGTATGTTATATGCATTTGATATAGTAGCTTAGTGTTTAGTAATGTGAATGAATGCTAGATCTTCTCTATTTCTATGTGCTAAGTGCTTGGGTGTGTTAGATCTTATTGAATACTTCGTTGTTCTGTAATTAGGGTTTTACCTGGGATGTGAATAAGGGTTAAATGATAATGAATGTTAACTGCTAAGTTCTTTGTTAAGTACTGTGCTCACAAATATATGTCCCAGCTAGGTTGTAGACACTTGATTCCTGCAACCCCCCCTGCCTCTACCTTAGGTGAGACTTCATCTGCTTCACAAGTGTTTCTGAAAGGGCCAGTAGTTACAGTTTTGTTGGTGTGATGTTGAAGCTGTTGGCACAGGGGAAGACCCAGGGTTCAGCTCCAAGAGTGCACCAACAAGCCCTAACTACTAGCCCTTTCATCTACACCTGCGAAGTAGATGCAGTCTCACCCGAATAATCTATGGGGGGGGTTGTAGAACAGGAGTGTCTACAACCAAGGGGAATATCAAGTGGGTCCAATACTAGAACAATACAGCATGCACATATCACTTAGCAGCTTAGATCTACTCCATACACCTATCGGATCTATCAAAACAATGCAATAACAGTATATCAAGGAAAAAATAACACAGCATCAATCACACACACAAGACAGATATATGTGGTTCACCCTCTCTCTAGGGCTACGTCCATAGAACTGTGCTTTATAATATATTAATATGAAGCATATAGTTCTTGTTTGCGCTCTTAGCTAGCAGATATTCTCTCTTCTCCTCTCTTTCTCTCCCCCCCCTTGTGCACCCAGCTGCAGGGTTGATCTTCACACCCAACTGAAGACCTTACAATACCAGAAGGCTCTCACACTTAGCACTTCTCTCTCACACAACATACCAACAACAACTAGATCGAGTAACTCAAACCTCAACCAACCCTCTTCCCTCATATAGGTTCGTATTTATACACTACAATCACTTATTGACATCCTTAGGTTGAAACCTAGGTGTCAAAACCCTAGATACCAAAACCCTAGGTGTCTAAACTTTAGGTCAACTTGACCCGCGTTTTCAGGGCTTTGCCAACCTGAATTTCCTTCCTTCTTGTGTGGTGCTCCAAAGCATCTAATGGTGGATTTTTCCACTTGTTGAGTTGTCCACAATCCTTCTTCCTTATTGATCTATCATCGTTGACCTCCTCGTCCAACGGTTTGCTTTCTCGGGCTTCACTCCATCTTTTCTGCTCTTTTGCTCACTTTGACCCAGTAACAGTCATTGTGTCTTCCACATAGTTCGTATTCCACCTTTTCTTGCTTGATCTTCACTCCCTTTCATAACCAAGGGCCAACAGGCCCCCAAAACTCACCTATGACTCGTCCCGAGGCACTTCATATCTTATTCTTTTGTTTTACTTTGACTTCAGACTACGAAGTGCAGCCTCTACTTTCTTCTCTTTGCCTCATCTCCTTCCTTGTGCAGACTATATTTTCTGTGTCTGGTACCCATTTTCAACTGCACCTGGTACCTTGACCCTTTTCTTTATGCTTCTACTGAGAGTTGCAAGGCAGCTGGTTGTGATAGTACAACTTCAGCTGGCTCCCATTCACTAATCCTTCCTTCCATTCTCCCTTTAAAGTATTCAACTGCGCAACTCCTCCTTCTATAACATAAGCGACCTCATATGGTCTGAGCCAATGCGTTCTAAAATTCCCAGGATGCTTCATGAACTTACTGTCATATACCAATACCAAATCACCTTGTTTAAATGTCTTCTTCTTGATGTGTCTGTCATGGTAGGCATTATCTCTTTCCTTCTGTACTTGTTGATGGGATCCTGTAGCAAATATGTCTTCTTCCAATTCGACCAACTGTGCAAGCCTCTCTTGAACAACACCAGTGTCATCCATATCTGTAAAGGCATCAATTCTTAAGCTTGGCACCAAGTATTCCATGCGCACAATGGCTTCGAGACCATAAACGAACTTGAAGGGGGTCTTCATTATTAACTTCTTGCAAGTGGTTCTATAGGCCCAAAGTATTGTTGGTACTCTTAAATCCCAGCCATCCCTATTCACACTGCAAATCTTGGTTATTGTTGTCTCCAAGATCTTGTTGAATGCTTCCACTGTCCCATTTTCTTGTGGATGGTAAGGTATGCTATTATGATGGCGGACTGCAAATTCCTCAGTCAAGGCTTCAATAGTCTTATTTCTGAAATGTGTGCCTTGATCACTCATAAGGATCTTGGGGCATCCAAACCTGGTTATGATGTCATCAAATATGAAGTGTGCAGTTGTGGTTGCACTACAGTCCTTAACTGCTCTTGCTTCAACCCATCTGGTCAAGTATTTTGTTGATGTAATTATGTACCTTGCTCCTGTACGCTTTCATGGTGCGTTTATAGGTCCCACAAAATCTATGGCCCATTTCTCAAATGCTTGTAGTGTCAATTGTGGTGCTAGTGGCATTTCAACTCTTTTGGATGGTTTCCCAACTCTTTGGCATATGTTGCAGGCTCTGGAATAGTCTTTAGCATCTCAGTGTAAGGTAGGCCACCAAAGGCCATCTCTTAGAACCTTCTGCGCGGTTGCTTTACCTGCATAATTTCCTCCTGCGATGCCTTCATGAGCTTCTACGAGGATCAGTGGGTGCTTTTCCTCCATAACACACCTTCTCAATATCTCAGAAGGTCCCATCTTGTACAGATGTCCAGCTATAAGTGAGAAGTCTGCAGCGCACACTACTAGTTATTTATTCTGAAGAATTGTATATTCAGTAGGTGCCATTCATGTTGTCAGGAAATGGACTATCTCTGCGAAGTGGTCATCGATCTTTCTAATGGCCAGTAGCTAAGCATATGGTAGTGCATCCTCCAAACTGGTTGGCTCTTCACCATGTTCCAACCTTGACAAGTGGTCAAGACCTTTGTTCATTCTCCTTGGCTTTACTATGATATCAAAGTCATATTCTTGAAATAGCAGAAGCCATATGCATATCCTTCCCCCCAACACTGGCTTGTTGACTATTTATTTCAGCACGGAGTGATCAGTAAACATTTTAAAGTGTCCTCCCAACAATTAGTTGAAAAATTTCTGCAATGCATACACCATGGCTAACCCTTCTCGCTAAGTGGTGGTTTAGTTGACCTCTGCAGTTCATAGCTTCCTGCTAGAAAAAGATAACGGGTGGTCAATATCTCCTTCACCGGGTTGTGATAACTCATCTCCTAAAGAAATGGAAGACGCATCGACATGCACATGAAATTCCTTGGTCCAATATGGAAAAACCAAAATAGGCACAGTAACCATTTTTTGTTTCAGTGTGTCGAAGCTTTGTTGGCATTATTCTGTCCAGCTAAACTGACATTCTTTCTTCAACAGTTTCTCCATAGGTGTTGTGATCTAAGCATATCCTTTAATGAACTTCCTGTAATAGTATGTGTGTCCCAACACAGTGCGCAGTTGTTTGACTAAAGTAGGAGGTAGGAGGTGGCAGATCAACTATAATGGAAATTTTAGATGGATCAACCAGCAATCCCTGCGTGCATAATATGACCTAAACGAACTCGAAATGGTGAGAAGAAGATTCACTTCTTCAGATTCAAAGAAATTTGACACTGCCTACATTTGTCCAACATTAGCCTTAGACATTCAATATGATTCTTTAATAAACTAAAAACAGTTCAATCATCAAAGTATGCTTCTAGAAATTTATGCAAAAACTCCTTGAATGCTTTGACCACCACCCTGGAAAATATGGTTGGGTCATTCTTTAATCCAAATGGAATCATTGTATACTGATAAGACCCCCATTCTATTGCAAATGTGGTCTTGTGGCGATCTTCCTTCGCAATCTGGATCTGATGGTATCTTGAAAATCCATCTGTAAAAGAATATACTTTCTAGCCTCCCAGGTTATCTAACACTTCGTTAGTGAATGGTGTAGGCAAGGGATCATGCAAACAAGCATTATTCAGCTTCCTAAGATCTACGTAGATCCCGATATCTCATGTATTCTTGTCTTGTACCACCATAGGGATAATCCACTCCGACTCTTCAATAGGTTCTATGATCCCTGCTCCAGCATTCTGTCGATCTCAATCTTCACTTTCTCATTATATTTAGGGTTCAATCTGTAAGGTCTCTATTTGAATGGTCTTGCATCTAGATTTAATGGAATCCTAATCTCTCCCATAGGCCCTTTAATGCCTTTCATATCATTGAACTTGGTTGGAAACAAGTCCCGATATTCATGCAGTAATTATATAATCTTGTCAATAGTGGCAGCATCCCAATAATCTCCAACATTTGCAAGCTTCGGTGTCTGTTCTGTTCCAATATCGACCTTCTTAATCTTGATTGGGTGTCCAATGAATGGTAACTCAACTCATGGTCCTTCCACGTCTCTTTGGCCTTATGTTTCTATAATGTTCACCTTTCTTGGATCATCATCTTTATCAGCAGTGATGTTGTAACAGCCTTGCACTTTCTGGAGAGGTGCAGTCCATTCGTCCTCTTCTTTATCTAAAGGGAGGCTAGAAGCCTCCTCAAATACTTTCTATCTAACAATCTATAGTGCTTGATATATTGAAGGATGTTGACTTTCAAATAAGAAGGTGGTTACAAAATTCGAAGTCATACCTTTCCAATCTGTAGTGATGAGGCTCAACTCTGCTTAAAGGTACCAGTTGATAGGTTTCATGTCCAGTGTGTTGATGAATTTTTGTACCCATTGTCTTTGAGGAACGTTGCACCAGGCTTCCTCACAGCTTCGCACATGGTCCTTTGGGTAGCTTCAACCTGTGTATCGAACTTCGCGGCCTTCTACTTGTGTTGAGAACCACGTTGTCATCAAGGTATGACATTGTACCCAATATGTAATGTTACCTTTGTGTGCCCCCCACCATCTTATTTGGGTTGCTTTCAAGGCCTCATCCATCGCCAACAATCTTTGTTTCATTGGTACACTCTCTTCAAAGTCCAACAAGAAGGTTTCTAAAGGATTTAGACCATCAAATGTGGGTAAGTTACTTACTGTTGTGTCGATCCAGCGAACTTCTCTGGTTAGTCTAGCACATCTTCTTGTAGATACTTCATACATTTTATTCTGTCGATTCTCCAGTTCTTCTTCTGAGTTTGATGAGCATACGTTGTCATTTCGCTAGCTTAAGTTTCCATCGGTCGTAGGATTAATGTAATCATGTTGTTTGGTTGTTAATTTGTATATATTTTCCAGTTCATATGCATGGTCTTCTTCTCTGATGGGCTTTGTGTATCGTTGACCTTCATATGGATCTAAGGGTGCAATGACCCTAAGGCCATCTTTTTTAAAATTCATATGTCTCTTCTTTAAATCAACCATAATGGAATTATTGAAGTCCCAATCAATTCCTAATAGCGCAGGATAAGGGCAGTTGTCATCAACTATCTCAATTACCTCAAAATCTACAAATGTTCTCACTCCATCAATGTCCACAGGGACATGTTCCAATCTTCCAAATGGACTTATAGCTTTATGATTGGCCATCCTAAGCCTGATAAGGGAATAGATCAACTTTGGTTTTCCCATCAGTGCTCAGGTTTGCTTCGTCATGACATTGACCTCCGACCATAAATCGAGAACTACATAATCTATATCATATTCACCTATTTGAGCATTCGAATTTAATTCCTTATTGGTCCTTCTCTTCTTACTAATTTGATGTACTGCCCTATTTAGTAATGGGTCTATCTTTCCTAGCTTGTATTGTCTGATTAAATTTTGTAGTTCTTGGAAAACGCTCTCATCCTGAATCAACTTAACACAAGTATATAGGAATTTCATGAGCTTGCTTACCTCTTTTACTTCTCTTGGCAAAGCGGACTGATCAAATTCCTGAGGCATTCCATACTCTCTTACTTCTAATCTTGTCTTTGATGAAGAACCTTGGTCTCCTTTGAACTCTTTTCTTGCTTCCTCAAATATTTGTCTTTCTTTCTTTGCATCAAAGGTTTGGGTCTTCTCTGTAGCTTTCCTAAATCCTGAATCTTTTGTATTCCTCCCTTGGGTCATTCTGTCATATCCTGTAACAACGCCTCCTCTAGTAATAACAATGACTCTAGGGTCTTCTCCGTGAGGTTCAGCTTTGATCAACTGTATCTGCGGGTTCTGTTGAGGTCCTCGTTTCTCTTGAATTTTAGCCAGCAATGTTGGACATTCTTCAATGACATGCTCGAAGGAGTTGCAGTAACTGCAAGTAGTGCAAGGGTTCTAACAGTCCCTTTCCAAGTGTCATGGTTGTGCGCAGTTATAACAGATGATTTGTCATCGGCCTCGACCCATACCTCCTCCTCCTCCTCTTCCTCTGATTGCACTGCGAGGATTGAAGTTTCCTCTCCCAGGGAAGTTGTACTGCGTAGAGTTTCCTTCTTGTTGTACTTCACCTTGAATCTTGTATATGTCTCTTGACCTTTCATGCATGAGATCATAAGCCCTACAATCCCTATCATCATGTCCCATGGACTTACAGAACGTGCAATACAAATTTGTGGGTGTCTGAACATATTTTTTCATGTAGTAGCCATCACCGGGGCAATGCATATTTCTGCATACCTCGCACCAGAGTAAGGTGAATTGCTTCAAAGGGCTCGAAGCTCCAGAGGCCAAGTATTCATGGAATAGAGGGAAATTCTCCTTGTCATGGACTTTTGATATGCATTTGACACACCATATGTCTTCTCTTTTATCTTTTCCCTTGTCTTTCTTCATATCTTCGACCTGTAAAGACAAACTAGTCATTTGACTCAAGATATAACTCATACCTGAGTTGGATTCTCCTATGGGGGTTGATTCTAACTTCATGGCGATCTCCAGTGCCTCAGCCTACAAAGCAATCTTTCGTTGCCTCATAGGAATTCTGATGTGTGTTAAGAGGGAAGCAATCAACCATTCCTTGTTCTACTCATCTGGAATCTGAAAAGTCAATCGACCTGTTAGGGTCTTGAATTTATTATCGAACTCTCAAACTGGCTCGGCTACCTTCATCTTTGTAATACATTGGGACTCCGAATTAGGTTTCTTAAATTCTGCAATTAGCACATTCTTGATATCATTCAGTGGCTTGGGTTGCGCCAGTCCTTGGAAAAGCTTCATGTACTAGCTTAGTGCGCGATCTCTTAGGGTAGTGCTAAACTGGGTTCTTTTCACTGCTTCGTTGGTGACATTCTTAATATTCCATATGACTTCACATAGGAACCAATGCTTGTCAGGATCTTAAGATCCATCTCCCCTAAAGATAGGGAGTCCCATCTCATCTACCATAGATCTTCCTAGGGTCCCTGACTGAGTATGTGGTGAACTACTAGTGACGGTGCTCTGGATGCTTTGGTGGCTTAGGTTACTCTGATTGCTTAATACTACTGAATCAACAGGAGGGATAATAGAACTTACGTCAATAGTCTGCGCAGTTGCTAAAGTTTTTGGCTCATCCTGGCAAAGTTCTTCGGCTTCCTCTTCCTCTGCCCTAGCGGGTTCTGAAGGCCCTTCGTCGGTTAGATATTCTTCTTCTCCACTATAGAAACCCTCGTCTCTGTAGTTCTGCTTGAACAAGTTTGCAAGATGAACTTCCCTAAACACTTTCCCACTGCGTGTATGTCCAGCCTCAGTGTCATTGTCGTTGTCTGAATTTTTGAACATTAGCCTTTTCAGATTCGACTAATCTGTTCTATCTTCAAGTTGTTCTTCTCATGCAATAGCATCTAGATTATCAACTTCAGAAAGTGTAAAAATTGCCCTCTGGGTTCCTTGAAAAATATCTCTCGGCTTGGCTATATGATTCTACTTTGTCAACAACAAATTCGGTAATGTAGCCTCCAATGGTGCTATCAAACCAATGATCCACTGCTCTTGACATGGCATTATCAAATCTCTTGACCTTCTTGATCAACGCTGACGTCCAAACTACATGAGGTCTAGATCTGACCTCAAATTGGGTATCTGCCAACCTGGCTAACCACTCGTATAGTTCCTGATGGATTCCTCCAAAAAATATCTTGTGTATATCAGTAAAAATATGTCTCTCCAACCAATCCTCTGTACTCATATTAGGGTTCTTGTTATGGGCTTCAGCAAAGTCCTTTTCTTGATCCTCTATCCAATTTTGAATCTATGTCTTTGATGGGAACCACTTTGACATTCCCTTAAGAATATTCCAGTCCCAACAATGGAACCATTTGTTGGCACAGGGGCAGACCCATGGTTCATCTCCAAGAGCACACCAACAAGCCCTAACTATTGGCCCTTTCGGCTACACCTGTGAAGTAGATGCACTCTCACCTGAAGCAACTATGGGGGGGTTGTAGGACGGGAGTGTCTACAACCAAGGGGAATATCAAGTGGATCCAATACCAGAACAATACAGCATGCACATATCACTTATCAGCTTAGATTACTCCATACACCTATTGGATCTATCACAACAATGCAATAATAGTATATCAAGGAAAAAATAACACAACATCAATCACACACACAAGACAGATATACGTGGTTCACCTTCTCTCTAGGGATACGTCCACGGTACTGTGATTTATAATATATTAAGATAAAGTATACAGTTCTTTTATGCACTCTTAGCTAGCAGATCTTCTCTCTTCTCCTCTCTTTCTCTCCCCCTCCTTGTGCACCTAGCTACAGGGTTGATATTTGCACCCAGCTGAAGACCTTACAATACCAGAAGGCTCTCGAACTTATCACTTCTCTCACACACAACAATAATCTCTCACAACATACCAACAAAAACTAGATCAAGTAACTCGAACCTCAACCAACCCTCTTCCCTCATATAGGTTCTTATTTGTACATTAAAATCACTTACCGACATCCTTAGGTTGAAACCTGGGTGTCAAAACCCTAGATACCAAAACCCTAGGTTTCTAAACCCTAGGTCAACTTGACCCGCATTTTCAAGGCTTCACCAACCTGACTTTCCTTCCTTCTTGCACGAAGCATCTAACGATGGCTTTTTCCACTTGCTGAGTTGTCCACGATCCTTCTTCCTTGTTGATCTATCAACCTTGATCTCCTCATCCAACGACTTGCTTTCTCGAGCTTCGCTCTATCTTTTTTGCTCTTTTTCTCACTTCGACCCAATAACAGTCACTGTGTCTTCTGTGCAGTTCGTATTTCACCTTTTCTTCCTTGATCTTCGCTTCCTTCCATAACCAAGGGCCAACAGAAGCATTGAACCCTGGGTCTTCCCTTGTGCCAAAAAATGGTTACGTTTTCGGGACTGAAACTATGATTGTTGGGAACTGAAGAAAAGAGAAAGCTTTGTGTGTAGATATGTTGTTGTAGTGCGCAGTACTCTACTTGACTTGTGAAGCTCTGTGCTAAGAAGAGAAGCTTGATCTGAAGAAAATATGTAAGATCTTAAATATTTGTTCTCTGATAAAGGTAAGATAAGTGGAAGTTTATGTTTCAAAATAATGGATCTAGGTATAATTGATAGATTTCATCCTAGTCTGAAAACTAGGGCATATCTAGAAGAAAGAAGATATGATATGAATAGATCTGATAGAAATAGTGAAAGATATGTTATTCTTATGCATAGAAAGAATTTTTGGACTAACAAGTGGATGCAATATCCTAGAAAGAATTTTTTGCAGGTCCATCATTGTGATCCCAGTGCGCAGTATAAGAAAGGTTGGGGATCGTTTAAGAGAAAGAGAGGATTGACATTATGTTATAATTGCAGAAGACCGAGACATCTTTCTAAGGAATGCCCTGGTAGAAGTCATATTTTTCTTTGTTGTAAAGCTAATGGACATGAAGTTTTAGATTTCCCTAGAATGATTGCTAAAGTTGAAAAGCTGAATATGAGACAAGAAGACCATGAGGAAGGTCAAGAGACTAATAATATGCTAAAGAACCAGAAAGAATCAAAGGCTATATTATTGCAGATGAAAGAAACATTGAATTATCATAGAGACATCAATTTATCAGAGATTTAAAAGAGAAAGAGTGCATAGAAGTAAGAATAGGAGACTTCGACATAAACTGCGTATTGGATGCAGAAACACAGGTGAACATTATGACAGAAAGTACTTGAGAAATCTTAGGAAAGCCTGTTATGTTTCCTTCACTGGGAGGAATAGGATTATTTAAAGGAAAGTTGATAACTCTATGTGGAAGACTTACCCATGTACCTATGGTTTGTCATGGAATATCAACAGAAGAAGAATTCGAGGCCATTAAGTTTGTTGAGAACAACGCTCCCTTTGCACTTTTGCTAGGAAAGACCTGGGTTGACAAAGATCAGATCCGGAGGAAAGAAGAAGAGGATGCTCTAGAACAAAAAAAGAAAGAATTAAGGGATTTCATGGCTAGGAGAATAGTGCGCTTACTAGAAGAACAGGAGGACAAGTCGAAGCAACTAAGGGCCAGAGACCTAGCTGGCAAAGTTGAAAGAACGCAAGAAGACTTAGAGAACTTATCCATGCAGGAGAGTAGATCATCTACTCTACAAACAATAAGAGAAGAAGTATTACCCTCGAACCCTATGAAAGACCCTCAACAGTGCGAAGTTACTATGCCAAGAGGAGATAAGAACAAGAATGGAAAGAGGAATCCATAGACGCAAATCACAGGAAAAAAAGATAGAAAACTCAGTAAGAAGAAAGCAAAGCTAGAAAAATTGCAAGAGGTTCCAGAGAGGACTTCGCAGAAGGAAGGCTTGCAGAACTTGAACCTCATCGGACTAGAAGAGAAACACAGATTGGCACTTCGCCAAGGCGGAGTGATATGACTGTTGGAGGTGTCCCGACCATTAGACCGGCCCTCCATAATGGATAGAAACGCAGTTATTGCCAGAACGTTCACCATTGGACCGTTGGGACCATGCCATAATGGATGGAATTGCATTGATTGAGGAGAAAAAAGAACAGACCACAAAGGCCCTGAATAAAGAAAAGGAGGAAGCCATAGAGAAAATTCGGGTTGTGCAATAAGAAAAAGACGACCTCCAACAAAGTTTGCAGAGGATAGAGCACAGATCCAGAAGGAGAAAGAATAGTTTCTCATGGAGAAGATGGGATTTAAAGAAGAAATCACCAAAGCACTTCGCTATGTGACAGGCCTAGCACAGATGGAAGATGAAACCGTTGAGAGCCAAGTGGGGAAGCTCGATGAATCCATTCAACAGCTCCAAGCATGAATAGCAGAACTGGAACTACAATTCATGCCAAGCACTCTGCAGGAAGTGCGAGATCAGAGAGAAGAAATTGCCCAGAGCACGGTTGAGAGAATCAAGGCATTGGCCTTGGAATGAAAGCAACTCAGCAGTCAAAGTTCATAGACCTACGAGCACCTTGCAGAGGACCTTGAACTAAGGACACTAGAGTCATAGCTCCAGGAGGCAAAGAAACAAGAAGCAACAGTACAAGCACAGTAGAAGCCACTATCAGTGATTGAGAGGATGAAAAGGTCCCAGGAACAATGCACGGTTCAGAAATAGTTCCATGCCATCTAGAGTAAAGTCATCGAAGTGACCCAGAGGCTCCAGCCAGTGCAGGATCAAGCTTGCACATTTTTTGAGGATATTGAAGGACAAGGTGCACATCTAGAACAAGTAGTCACCATGGTAGAACAGTGCTTGGAAGGACTGATGACTGAGAAATTTATTCAAGAGTTCAATGAGCAAGAGGCTCTGTCTAAGTAGAAGGTCGAGGCATCTTGAGCTAAGCTCGAGGCCTTTGAGGTAGAGTTACCCAGATCAAAGTGACTCTGGACGAGTCACAAGTGAGTGTTGGGGGCTTGTTGACCAGGTTTTGTGGAAATGTTGGCCATGTTTGACCAATTTTTGGATTTTGACAGGCTGGTCGAAGATGGAGCGCTAGGTGAAGTGAAGATCACGGTTTCTCGCCCCCCTTTGTGGGATTTTTGGGTTTAGGGTTTATGTAACGGGTATGGGATGTCGGCCCATGGGTTTACCCATGTTTAGGCCCCATTTGTAATGTATAAATAGATATCTAGGTGATGTAAGAAAGGTGTAGAGAGACCTGGTAGAATCGTCTTAGTGCGAAGCTAGAGGCTTTGTGCATACTATGTGTTAAGACTTGCAGAGCTAAGTGCAAGTGATTGTAAGAAGCTTGTGTGCAGACTATGTAAGAAGGCTTTGTGTTGTGACCTAACTTGGGGAAGGAGGATCTAGAGAGGTGCACACAGATCTCTTTTCCTATGCGGAGTTGGCTTTGTGGTTATGTACATTGAAAAAAAATAACAAAGAAGAAGAAGAGTTGGTGGACGCAGCCCCACGCTAGAGGTGAACCACGTATATACTATGTTATGGTTGCTTTGTGTGATTGATGTGATTTATGCTTAGTTTTTTCATCTTTATGTATGTTAGATGCATCTGATATAGTAGCTTAGTGTTTAGTAATCTGAATGAATGCTATATCTCCTCTATTTCTATGTATTAAGTGCTTGGGTGTGTTAGATATTGTCGAATATTGTGATGTTCTGTAATTAGGGTTTTACCTGCGATGTGAATAAGAGTTAAATGCTAATGAATGTTAACTGCTAAGTACTCTATTAAGTACTATGATCACATATCTGTGTCCCAGCTAGGTTGTAGACACTTTAGTCCTGCAACCCCCCCTGCCTCTACCTTGGGTGAGACTTCATCTGCTTCGCAGGTGTTGCTGAAAGGGTCAATAGCTAGGGTTTTTTTGGTGCATTGTTGAAGCGTTGAACCCTGGATCTGCCCCTGTGCCAACAACAAGCCTTCAAAAGAAAATAAAAATGACAAACTTTGGACCATGATCCTTGCTAATGTTGGATGTGTACCTAAAGTTTTTGAGTTCAAAAAAATCATAACCTAGTGTGCTTGAAGGCTCAATTCTAGGAAAAAAATGATTAAAGTAATATAAAAATCAAAGAAACCAATTGTCCTTACTCTAAAGATGTTCAAGAAAATGCTCCATCTTCTATTTTCAAATAAAACACTTTATCTTGTCGATGTAGATGCCTTCCTGGCCTCTCAAGAAGGAAATTCTAATGTATTGAGAGGCATTTTGCTGCCCTATGCAAACATGTTGGTTGACCTTTAAGCAATCGATATAACCTTGCTAAAATAACAATAACTATAATTTTCATGGCTATTCGCACATGTGTTTGGACACAAGTTGGCTTTAGACATACCCATGTTGTTGGATAGTTGGTTGGCATTGATGTCAACCCTGGTCAACCCTAGAAGAAGCCTTGAAGAAAGTTTGGAAGCATCTAGAAGTAATGGGTATAATTGAAGAAGTCTCCAAAGGGGTCCCCTTATGGTGTAGTATTTAGGCATGGCCCTCATGGGAAGATACTTTGAAGAAGTCTACAAGAAGCCTAGAGATGTGGTCATGAAACTCGAAGTTGTTTGAGGAAAAATAGGATGATGGACTCTACTAATTCATTCAAAACTCTCATATATGGATATTCCTCATCATTCCATTTCCAATAGTAGGTGGTACACCACATGGTTCCTCACGGCTGAAGAGATATGCCCTCTTGAAGATGGAAGCCCCGAAGTATGGTTGAGAAGCCCTAGATAGTTGTAACAAGAAGTGACAAGTCAACCCCAAATTAATTAAAAGAAAAAATGTTGTTGAAAACAAGAAGATACCAATCAACCCCATTGCAATGAATATTAAAATAAATGTTAAGAATATTATTAGTAAAGTTGTCCCCAATGGAATAATCATTAAAAATTAAATTGAATTTTATTTGGGTCAAGTCGACCCTAAAAAGAGGGTGTCAGATATAGTATAAATAAGGAACCTAGGAGTTCATTTGTTACGTCAACTAAAGTTATTTTTATATGAGGTAACCAAGGAGATATGAGGTGAATTTCAGAGGGAAGATGAAGTGAAGAAGGGAGAAATTCTAAGGGAGGATGAAGTCTTATGATGAGTTGTTCTAAGGTATGTTATTTAAAGGTCATCTTACCATTTTCGCTATAACTGTTTTTCTAGAATGATTAAGATAGTGAAACTTGGAGGATATTGAGAATACATATCAGGGTACTTGTGGTAAAAATTCCATCTTCTGGTTCATTGTATTTTTTAGATACACTCTGTGGAAGATAGGGTTTTTACTAGTCCTGAAACTAGTCTTAAACAGGTGTTATGAGAAACACAGTCATAACTCCTTCATAAAGGATACAAATTCTATGATACCAATTGCATTGGAAATATTATAGTGAGTAGTATGTTTTGTGTGAGTTTCAGAACCATATATCAAATATTCAACGCATGGCATGCTCTACAAGTTCACTCTCTAGAATAGGCCAGAATTCAGCAAGGTCTGCCATTTTCGCTATAACTCCTTTTCAAGGATGATTCAAGGAGTAAAATTTGGAGGAATTTTAGAGACGATATTGAAGACTATTGGGTTAAATTTTTATACATTTATTCATTATAGTTATGGAGGTATGCTTGTTGAAAGTTAGAGTTTGTGACTAATCCAAAAACTAGTCCTATGAGACTGAGGTAAAGACTTTTGATGAAGATGTTATTCTCTTGTTGACGAAGTTGAGGAAGGTATGTAAGTATTTGATCACATACACCAAGTTTCTACATGACTAAATTTATTCTTTCTATGTTTTCTATTTT